>JARFXV010001458.1:0-242500 GCA_031761425.1 Cosmopolites sordidus | reverse complement strand
GCGAACTTACGTCATCGGTATGCCATTGAATTTTTGTTTTATAGCCTTAATTAACTTAAAACGTCTTTCCAAACCGGTTATTTGAGGAAAAAAAACAGAGCCATACGGAGCCATATCTGGAAGTACATTTCATTTTGTTAAGTTTTTGGTGCAAAATTCCCGTACAAGAATCAGCGAGTGGTACGGCGCATTTATATTTTGCAGAACTCAATAATTTTTCTGGCTTTTTCCATCAAACATTCTTTCCATCCTGTCTTAAAGCTCAGATAATATTCGGTTCGATATTTAAGCGGCATTCTGAGGTTTGTTGACTGGTTTATATGGTCCAATTCCAGCGATCCACATCTCTTTACAAATTGTGATGCGTTTCATGGATGTAGAATTCCAACTAATTTGTTCAAGTATGTTTTCAAATTCAGATTCATCAGAATAATGTGAACAACATCTCATACTTAAAACATCAACAGGAATGGTACGAACAAATTCGTGAGACATGTCCAGATTTTGAGCAATCTCTCTTAACCCTTAAGCACAGATACGAGGAAAATTTTACGTACACGCACTACTAATTATTTAATTTCAATACACTCTCCTCACCTACGTACCCACAGGCTTGTGTACCTTTCGGGCAGTTAGTTTAAAGAAACCGATTGAGACGTGTAGTATGTGTAGCTCAAAATAAATTTGTTATTGTAGTTCAAAAATCATAATCGGTAAAATTTACCGGAGGTCTGTGTTTACGTAAGTATTTCTACTAGTTATTTTAAATGAATTTATTGATGCATTTTATCATGTTATTCTGTTTTTATTTTTTACTTTTCAGGTATGTAAAAATAAGCTTCGTCAATAGGGTCGTCAAAAGGGTGAAATATGGAGACAAAGACTCTACGAGACGTTGGAGAAATGGACTGAAGAGATATTCTGTTAGTGGAAGTGATGTACGATCCAGCGGTGATTATATTCCATCAGACCACGTCACCGATGCAAGGTTAGAAATAAACACTGAAGAAAAAACAGAACACAGTAGTAATGAAAATTTGTAAATTTAACCACGAAGACATTAGGTCAATTTTCGCTACTGATGGATCAAATAGGGATATTTTTAGAGCTGTAATGAATGCAAATAAATTTCACATAACACTACCTGAGATAGACCCTACCCTTAATAATGCCAAATCTAGAAATGAACGAAAGAAAACAGATAAACTAGCTTTATACTTAATGCTTTTATTTCGAACTGCTAAACAGTATACACCATAGGAGAAAATACATGCACAGATGAAATGTAAGTTGTATTAGGTGGTAGTTGCGGTTTCCAAATGTACCGGCCTGTGAAACCTGCTAAATATAGACTACAGATTATTACGTTAACTGATGCTGGGATAAGCTACCTATACATACATACATACATACATACATACGTACATATATATATATATATATATATATATATATATATATATATATATATATATATATATATATATATATATATATATATATGTATATATACAGTTCGATTCACGAAACCTGACGATTACGTCAGAACAGTAAGCTGAAAACTAGGAAATCCTTATTACAAAGAAGCATTAGTGTAGGAAAGTTCAAAAACATAATCGATGCATTTAAAATAAGTTAGAAAGAGAGAGAAATAAAACTGGTTATGCTAGCTATATCCTGTAATTTCGTGTGTAGTTCCCATTGGTCACCTCATATCATAGATAAGATATATAACCTAAAATTGTTAACGTTTTCTGTCGTTTGTTTAGTTAAAAAAGTTGTATCGTGTTAGTGTTTCTCAACATTTCCACCACAGTTTCAGTGATAAAATAAGGATATTTTCATTATATATTGTATAGTTTATAATTTTATCGCCATGAAGGGCAAACCACTCAGTTCTCGGTCTTAACAGCTAGTGATTAATTTGTTGAACTATTTTGAAAAAGAGAAATCTAATGGGGGTCCCCTAATACCGCTGTCAGCAATTCAGGAATTAAGTATAAAGTAACAACTGCAATAATTGAAATAAAATGTTAATGTTAAAATTGCAAGTTATACCAGGAATATGGGTTAAAATGTATCAAAGAAATTCTTGTAATTTTGTTATGTACATTGGGCCTGATAGCATCTTTAATTTTTTACTGGTAGCTTGCAGTTTTTATTGTTTAAATATTTTATCATTATATATTTGGATATCTGTTCTATTTGTTTTTCTTTTATTTAATGCAGCGTATAGCTCAAGCATTAGATATATCAATAAGTACTGTGACCAGAATCCGAAGCCATTTACTCCAAAATAATAATGTAATAAAATCCCCACAAAAGGCACCGAAAAAAAAAGCAAAAACATTTGATTTGTCTGATAGCAGCAAATGTGAAATACGATATGTTATTTATCGCATGTATTCTGAGAGTAAGTATTTACAAAACTGATAAACATAAGGAGTTTTATTTAAATTATTAGTATTATTATGTATTTGTTATTTTTCCACTTTAAGAAAAGCAAATCAGGCTATAAAGTTTGTCATGAATTTGCAGAAAAATTAGTCATGTCCATAAGCAATACTTCTTTGCAAAGGGTTCTACTATCTGTTAGTTTCAAATACAAAAATGATAACCGCAGGAGATATTTGACTGAAAAAGCTACTATTGCTGCACAATGTACAAAAGTTTTGAGAATTTATGGAGAAAATTTAGAAAAAAAATATCATAAAGTCGTTTTTCTAGATGAAACTTGGATATTTTCAAAAGGAAATCCTAGAAAATCTTGGCAAGACACTTCTGTAAAAAGTGTAAAAAGTCCATTAGGCTTTGAAGGAAAAACATTTATTGTAGTAGATGCAGGTTCTGAGAATGGCTTTATTTCAAATGCAGGCCTGGAATTTTATTCAAAGAATAAAAATAGTGATTATTATGGGGAAATAAATGATGACTTATTTCTGCAGTGGTTGAGAAATAAGCTTTTGTGTAATTTAGAGGAACCATGTCTTATAATAATGGATAATGCTCCATATCATAGTGCTTTAAGTGAAAAAATGCCAGACCTCAAGTTTCAGAAAACAGAACATTATGGAATGGTTGGAAAAAATAATATCGATTTTCAAAGGAACCTAACAAAGTTAGAATTATTACAAATTGCAAAAAAGTATAAAACTGAAAGAAGGTATATAGTAGATTAGGAAATGCGGTTACATGGGCATGAAGTGCTTCGTACATCACCTTACCAGGGCGAATTTAACGCCAAAGAGTTAATATGGGCCAATGCAAAACAATATTATGACAAACATATTGGAAGGGATGGGCATAGTGATAACAATATTTTAGCTTTGTGGCAAGAAGTCTTAAACCAAATTACTCCAGAAAAATGAAAGAAGTGTATACAAAGACAACAGTCCATACAAATAGAATCATACTAGATTAGTACAAAAAAACGATAATTACAGAAGTGACACCCTTAATTATTACCATTAATGATGAAGAAGATTCCGACTCTAGCAGTGATTCTGATGCTAAAAATTAATATAACAGTTTTTATATTTAATTTTATGCTTATTGAAGAATTTAAATTCAGGAGGTTATTTAAGTTAAGTTAGAGAACAGGGGAGTAAACTATATTTACATGAGTTTAGTATTCTTATATTTTAAGAAACCCGCTGATGAATATATATATATATATATATATATATATATATATATATATATATATATATATATATATATGTATATATATATATATATATATATATATATATATATATATATATATATATATATATATATATATATATATATATATATATATATATATATATGTTATTGATTAATATAATTGGTGGTTCAATTTTCACTATTTTGAAAATAATACAAACATACTGTTTACATTAGCCTTTTATTGTATCATTGTATTAAACAATATAACCCATAAGTATATCTAAAAAATAAATAATGTATGTAATGCCTGTTCTAAAATAAAAAATAAAGCTAAAACGGTTATTATTTTATTATTATTATTATTATTCACGTATGGGCCCGGGTGGACCACGCGAAGTACAATTAGAGGCGTTTGTTGTTGTTAGCCTGTTGTTGTTTGCGCCCATACTAATTTCATTTTTTCGCTATGAGCTTTTTTTTCTTTTGTCAGACCAAGTTGTTCCAGTCTTCCTACATTTTTCTCTCTGGCCAACATTCCAAACGTCAACCTTGTGTCTGAAACAGCCTCTATCCTGAATTTCACTTTTCGTAATATTTGCTGATCTTAGGTCCTCTTTAATTGCAGCAATCCATTTAATTATTTCTACTTTAGCTCTACTCCTATTTTCATAAAATTCGACTATTTGTCTAGTTCGCCTACTCGGATTCATCCGTTTTATATGTCCGTAAAACGTAAGTCTTCTTTTTTCTCATATCGCTATCTATATCTGTGTATTGTTGAATCTTTGAATCTGTGTAATCTTGATTTTCTCGAAGTCGATATGTTGTGCTATTTATTTGTTTGGGGCCTAGGATTTTTCTTTCCTTCTTTTCAATGTCCTCGATGTCCCTCTTTCTATTCAAAATGAGCGTTTCTGCCCCATATAAATATTCTAGCTAAATAACCTTGTTGTAATGTCTCAGTTTTGTGTTTTTAGATAGGCATTTTTTGTTGTAAATATTTTGTGTAAGTCTCAATGCCGTTTCCATTTTTTGACATCTACCCTTATTGGCCGCTTTTTCCATCCCATTTTCCATGATTATTTTACCCAAATATTTTAATTGAGAGACTCGTCTGATGTTACTATATTTTGTTTTTAGAAATGGTGTTCTTAGTCTGTTGCAGGTCATGTATAGGGTCTTTTCAAAGGAAATTTGGAGTCCTACCTTTTCTGCTGTTTCTTTTAGGATTTCAATCTGTTTCTGTGTCGTTAATACATCTTGAGCCAAAATTGCTAGATCATCAACAAATGCCAGACATTCAATTTTGATGTTGGTTCTTCCCAGTTTAATGGGCTGGTCAATATTCAGGGCCGACTTTTTTTCACGCCACTCCTGTATCCCACTCCTGTATCCCACTCCTGTAGTCCATCCCCTTACTCAGTCTCACTACAGTTTTAATTTCGAAGGGCTCTGAGATGTCACCCATGAATTTAACCTTTGGCCTTGTGTTAGTTAATGTTGCTTCAATATTTGCCAGCGTTTTCAGATCTAGTCCTTGTTCTTTCAAGATTCGGAATAAAGAGTCGCGGTCAATAGAATCATATGCTTTTTTGAAGTCCACAAATGTACAGACGAGATTTTTATTGTACAGTTTTTGATGTCTTAGGATCAACTTTAGATTCAGGATCTGTTCATGGCAGGATAGGCCCGGTCAAAAACCTGCTTGATATTCACCAAGTTTATATTTTAACTGTCCCTGTGCTCTGTCTAGTAGACATTGAGATAGAATCTTGTAACAAACTGGGAGAAGAGATATCCCTCTATAGTTGTTTACATCCGTTCTATCCCCTTTCTTGTGTAGTGGATAGATTAGAGCATCTTTCTAATCTTCGGGAATCTGTTCGTTTCGCCAAACTTCTTGTAGAATTTTGGTTATTTCCTTGATTGTACTTGGACCAACGGACTTCAAAAGTTCGGTAGTGATTCCATCTTCACCAGAAGCTTTGTTAGTTTTAAGCCGCTTGATTTTCCTAATTATTTCATCTTCATTCGGTGGTAATGAATCTGGATTTGTTTGTTTAGGGTTTAGTGTTGGTAATTTGTTTAAGGGCTCAGGACAGTTAAGTATTTGTTCAAAATATTTCGCAAGTTATTTGCAATTGTCTTAGTTATTTAGAGCCAATTGTCCGTTTTCCTTTTGGAAGCAAATAATTGTTGGTTGATAACCTATTAATTTAGTTTTAAATGATTTGTAAAAGTTTCGGGTGCTATTTTTTTGGAAATCTTTTTCTATTTCATTAAGTTGATTGTTTTCATATTTTCTTTTAGTTTGTCTAATTAGCTTCGATGTTTCTTTTCTTACTTCCAAAAAGATGTTATAGTTTATTGCTGTTTTTTGACTGTTCCAATTTTTGAATGCTTTACTTCGGCTTAATACTGCTTGCTCGCAAACTTCATCCCACCAGGGATGTTTTCTACGTTTTTGTACAGATACCAATTTTAAGGACGTTTTAATAATTTTTTGTTTCAATTCTTGCCAGTTCTGTGCTGGTTGTTTATCAAGCTCTTCTGTTAGGACTGGTTTTATTTTCGTTAGGTCGAACTTTGGTATTAGCAGTATCTTTTGAATAAGTTTTCGAGGTTTTAAGCTAAGTTTGATTCTAGTCAAGTACGGATCGCCCGTGTCTATGTTAGCTCCTTTCCTGACTTGAACATTCAAAATCTCTTTATAATTGGGGTAGGAAATTGCCAACATGGTCAATTTGAAATTCACCCATGTACGTGTTTTGGCACCTCCAGGTCTTTTGTTTTGTTATTTTCTTCTTAAAATGGGTTGACATTATTTTTAGATTAAACATAGTTCAACAAATCTTCTACCATTATGGTTGTCCATTTATAAGCGGGAAAACTGTCGACTGTTTTCCTGTACTTTTTTCCTTTCCCTAGTTGGGCGTTGAAATCACCCAAAAGGATATTTACATGGTTAGGGGGAATTTTAGAGATAGGCTTTTCCAGAATTTCCCAGGACTTATTTACTTTTTTCAGGATTAGATTTATTTTCTTCCTTAAGTGGGAGGCGTGCATTGATTAATGTATAGTTTTTGTTAGCACACTTGAGGGATAGTGTCATAAGTTGATTATTTACTGGCTGGACATTAGTTATAGAACCAAGAATGTTTCTTGAGATAGCGAAAGCAACACCAAGATGTGGAGAAACCAATTATTGTAGAACAATTTTAGAACACCCATACTTGAATGCATCAAATTGAAAAAAAAAAACATTGATAGATAAAAAAGTACAGCAGATACAGAAAAACTGATGTCATATTTAGATTTAGCCCACCAAATATGGCTATAATCAGTTCTACAATCCTAGGCACCAACAAAAATGTGTTATCAATGCCACCCCGCATAAAAATTTCGTGTTCGCCCCTTACTTAAATTCGATATGACCACCTGTAAATCACACTGACATGCGATATTTAAGATGCTTTAGCTTCAGATCGGCATTACGGTTTTCCGTTTTAAACGATATTCCCACGAGCACTTTAGAAATGTGACACTTTTGGTGCTTCTCCTCGCAAATAAGGATGTACGGTTAGTCAGATGGTAACATTTTCTTCATTTCGTCATTAATTTTAATCACAGTCATGTTTAATTAGATTATTTAAAATATTCTTCAGCACGTTGCGCGGTAAATACCAGGTGGCATTAAGGTTTTACTATATATTGTAGCTCTGCACTAAAGCCAAATGTAGTGGCTTGGATTATCACTTGAGATCAATCAGAACTCGCTTTGTGTACAGGGTTTGAATTAAAGATGGGCACGACTGTTATTTTTAAGTAATAGTTGGAACTGTTACTGTTATTTTAAAATAACTGTTAAAATAACAGGTTACTGTTATTTTTGTTATTTTAAAAATATTGTCACATTTCGTTTACATCTGTTCTTGTAACAGACATTTTATAACTATATTTATGCCTATATACCCTGTGTCCCAGCCAAATGGAATAAATTCGTTAATAAATAAATGGGAGCGTGTTCGAAAAAACGCTGGAACACGTCGATTGGTATTTTTAGATGAGCATTTTTTTCAACAAATTTTTTTTATACAGGGTGTGTCATGTAACAGTGGCCTATACCAACTTTCTTATTTTAAATACAACACCCTGTATATTATTTAATTTTTGGATTCTTCAGGAAATTCTAGACATATTTCATGTAAAATATCCTAGACTTATCTTCAACTGTTTCGGAAATATTAAGTGTTTTCAGATTTATTGCAAAAATTAACTGATTTTTTTGGATTTTTTTTTTAAATTATTTGATTACATAAATTCGCTACAACAAACAATAGAAAGATGGTATTGGCCTCTGTTACATGACACACCCTGTATAAAAGGTTTTCATTGGAAAAAATGCGCAACTACACTTTTTTTAATACTGTTAACAAAATTGTGGAAATTTCAAGACTATTTAGTTTTTGTATAAATTTTTTATTTAAAACATTTAATGTAACAAATGCTCGAATTGTGAACCCTGGACGTCCTGGCAACACCCCAATCTCAAGTAAAACTGATTCCTGACATTATTTAATCTTTGTGGCGTAATTGACCTAATGCTGTCGGTAATGCGTCCTCTTAAATCATTCCTATCTTGTGGCTTGGTTTTGTATACGACGCTTTTGAGATATCCCCATAAAAATCCAACGGAGTGAGGTCCGGGGACCTTGGTGGCCATTCTAGTGGCCCTCTCCTCCCAATCCATCGATTTGGAAACACATTATCGAGATACTGCCGCACATTAACTTGATAATGGGGGGGGGGGGGGGGGGTGCTCCATCTTGGTGGAACCAAATTGTGTCGGCTAGCAATTGAGGATTTCTTCTATTAGGGTACAAATTTATAAGATTTGGAATGAGCTGATTTTGGAGAAAGTCTAAGTAAATTACCCCATTTAAATTTTGATCGAAAAATATACCTGCTTTGTGTGTGAATTTCCCGCATCCAGTGAGGATTTTCTCTCGACCAATAACGACATTTCTGGCGATTGACATGCCCATGAAGAGTAAAAGTAGATTCATCAGAAAATAAAACGTTTTCCACTCTCAGAAGGTTGTTGTGTTGTCTATTCTGTGCATCATTTGTTCGCAAAACTCCATTCTCCTGTCGAAGTCGTCTTCACTAAGCTCTTGAGTAGGCTGTAGCTTATACGGATGCATTTTATTCTCTTTCAATATTTTGGCAACCGAAGAGCGACCAACATTGTTTTCCAAGGCAACTTGTCGAGTTGAGCTATGCGGATTGTCTTGGAATGCAAACATTACATCCAATTTTTTGTTATCGGTCAACGACACTGCTTCCTTCTTAATTTGTCTCACGTGTCCCAGTTCTCTAAATTGTTTTTCAACTTTACTTACTGTACTTTGGGATATGGGTGGTAAGTCAGGATATTTTTCCCTAAAGAGACGAACAACTTCGGCTTGAGTTCGTGTCCTATCTCCATAACCTATGATCATTAAGATAGTTATTTTATGACTATCTGATAAATACACCATGTTTAAATCAAATGAATCACACACGTCAAAGAAAACTAATTTAAAAGGCACGTTGATTTTTTTGACGTTTCATACAACAAATACCTACCTTTGAAAACCTGATTTTTTATCTTTGCCTATTTGCTGATAATGTTCGAAGAATTACTTAATATTTGAAGAAAAAAGAAAGAAGAACAAAATGCGCATCTAAAAGTACCAATCGACGTGTTCGAGCGTTTTTTCGAACACGCCCCCATTTATTTATTAACGAATTTATTCCAGGACACACGGTATAATGCATAATACAAAATACAGTCGTACAATAAGCGCACAGAACAGATTTATTATATGCAAAAGGAGTAGGTATAAAGCCACAATACCCAAATCGTTAGATAATAGATAGAACCATTTGATTTTAGTAATTTTAGTAATAATTGTGTTTTAAATGCAAGATACTGATAATCTGGAATACATATTACAAAAATGTAATTTTATTTCGATTTCTTTTATATTCCTATTTCCTATATATTTAGTTTTAGTTTGAGTTACTTTGACTACATCTAAATAATCTAGTGCATATTACTAACAGACATTTGTGTAGTTGCTCGTATATAATGTTATCTTGTCATTTTATAATTTGAAGGTTACCCTAGTAAAATCAACCATATTTGATTGATATGCTGAATTTAAACGTGACCGCACATGCACCGATGATGGTGAACGTTCTGGACGTTAAAATGCGATGGTTACACTAGAAAACATCAGAACATATCGCAAAATTATTTCGCAAAACCATAAAGTAAATCTGCCCATAAAATTATGGAATGGAAGTGCTTACAATATTTCGCATGAACATTTGGGAATGCGTAAATTGCTATCCAAATGGGTTCCACGTACAACGAACCAAAAACAACAACGTATTGATGATTCTCAGCAATGTTTGGAGCTGTTTAAGAGAAATAAATATAATTTTTTTATACGGTATGGATGAAACATTTTGCATGAACATTATGAATTTGTAGGAGGTGATTTATGATGACATTACGGTAATATGATGACAGTAATATAAATGTAATATGTTTTCTTGTCCAAAAATAAGGAATATCCTCTTTACAGATATTAAATGATACGCTTGTAGCTTTTTAATGTCTCGAACATTCATTGTAGGTTTTGCTCTACATATGTTTCGCCTTGTGTTTTCACTATACAGGTAAAATTGTGATGTGATCACAATATGATGTTATCTATTACGAGGGTGTTTTAGAAATTTAGCTGGTCATTCGTGGTTCTTATATGACTATTTCTTAAGGATTTTTTTAATTTCCGATATTTCTAATAGGCCTGATTTTTTACTTTTCTTTTCTGAAAACTAACTAGCCTATGTATTAGACTATGAAAAGGAGATGGTTATAAATATAGCAAAAGTTATAGAGATAGCGAAAAACAATGTTTTTTGGATTTGGAGTGGTACGAAAATTTAAACACGTTTTTAGACCCCTTTGAATTCCATAAACAAAAATATTCAATTCACTATGGAAATTGGATTTAATGATGAAATTAACTTCCTATGCATAAATATAAAGAAAATATCTAAGAAATTACAGTTTGAGGGCTGATATTTACAGAAAACCAACTACAACAGACAGGGTTATACAGTTTAATTCTAAACAATCTTGGCAAGTCAGACTTTTTTTTCGTAGTCTTATACATAGGTTAGTTAGTTTTCCACTAAAACAAAGATAATTTTAATAAAGAGCTCTATACCATTTAACAGATAGCGAAATAATAACGGCTACAAAGAAGGATTAATTGTTAAAAAGTAAACAAATAAAGTTAAATTTACAAGAATTCTATAACATTAAAAAGCAAAAAGACAGATCGTTTAAATTTATTAATTACACTTCCAAACTTAGTATTACAATGAGTAAAAGATTAAATAAACTAAGTTGTAAGACTATTTGTGAAAATAAACTTAATGTAAGTGTTAAATTATTACACTCAGAAAACTACTGTACACTCTACTACATCACTACACTACACTACTACTACGAAGTCAAATTGGTAGTCAGCTTAGCGTACAGCAGCCGGTGGAAGCCGTCCAAAGCGACCAAAAACACTACCATTGGCACGCAAGGTTATGGCCTCTGTATTTTGGGATGCGCACAGGATATTGTTCGTCGATTATCTTGAGAATGGTAAAACCATTAATAGCGAATAATATGCAGAGGTTCCCATTATTTCTCTGCAGGCAGAGTCGATATATTATTATCAATAATTGGTTGTTTTAAAGTTTAAATTTTTCATGCCAGAAAGGAAATACATAAATAACTTTGATATTATTTATAAAGAATATATGTAAATGTCCAAACGTTTTTTATAACAAAGTGTTTATTAACAATATAAACCTATACTTATTCCTAATGTTCTTATCGAAACAGCGACTCACTGAACTTTATCAATAACACTGCCCAATGTCGACCCTCGACACACCACTCCTATTATTTTCTAATATTGCTAAAAGCGACAATAGAAAACAACGACAAAACTACGACCACGACTGTTATTCTCTATCGGTTATTAAATGAGCTACCTGTTATTTGTTACTTCGTTTATAAGCGGGGATATTGGATACATATAAGCACATAATATTAACAGTTTACCTGTTAATTCTTCAAATCGATAACAGCTGTTAAACGTTAATATAAAATAACAATTATAAAATAACAGATTGTTAAATAACGACCCAACCCTAGTTTCAATATGAATAGTCAATTTTTCTCAATTCGAATTATTGATTGAATCTTTAATTGGGATTGAATCACGTCGTGATAATGCTGACATGGTTAGTGAAACGCGCGTCCAGAACTTGTTATTTGTGTTATGCTCTGTACTCTTCTTGATATTAATATTAAGAGATAGAGAGAGAGAGAGAGAGAGAGAGAGAGAGAGAGAGAGAGAGAGAGAGAGAGAGAGAGAGAGAGAGAGAGTAAACGATGTTGCTTATCGCTAATAGATAATGCAGGAATTAGAAAGTTTTGATATAATTATATTTAGCCTCAAGAGAAGCACTAGAGCAGTTCCCGATTCAGAAGCACATGTCTTTGATTATCAATATCTTTTGATTGAATTATCCAATTTAATATATATATTTTTAATTAAAACCTCAATCATTATAGACTATATCTATAGAATGTTCCAAAAAATAATAGTATTCCTAATACCATCGAAAAATCAGCAAACATTTTTAAAAAATGTTAAAATCAGGTATTCTATTCAATCCATCATATCTAGGGGAAATTAATAGATAAAAACTTTCGTCTAACGGTATTTAAAAGGGGACTTAATGTACTTTCAGATACTTATTACATAATTTAACTTTATTTTAAAAAATATATTTATTTAGTTAGGTAAAGTTCACTGGTCTGAAAATCATGCTTTTTGTTCCGAGTCGTTGTTTAATGACTCACGTTCAACAGCTTCTACCTGCTCCTCTTCGCTTTCGTCTTGATCAGACGCACTATATCTACTTCAGATGCACATCGAGTACGAGAACGCGTGTTCATTTTGAGCTAAATAGAAAATGAAAGAAACCGATAAATAAATGTTAAAAAAATCAACAATCAAAGTTTTCAATAAAAATACTATAGAAAACATAATATTTATGATTTACCACAAACTGTGTCAAGATCGAAAAAACACAATATTTGTTCAAAAAGGTTATTTAAATAAATTGACAAAATTGAGGGTTCTGTAGTGGGGATAGTAACATTTTTTCTCCCACTTAGTCATCCCCTCAACGTGACCATTTATAAGCAAAAAAACATTTTAATTCACTCCTGGTATCCCACACTCAGTACTTTTCTTGAGGGTTAAAAACCACGCTTTTCTTTTATAATTTAACACACTGGTCAATAAGTTCCCGGTCTGACATACAGATGGCATCACTTACGAAAAATCGTTACGAGTGGTCGATTGTGCCAACCTTCAAACCTTGTGTCAAAATTTCATGACAATCTGTCTACTAGTTTCTGAGTTGTTGCACTTTAAGTGACGCTATTTTTGTTGTATTCAAAACAAGGGAAAATAAGAATTTCGTGTGTTGATTAAGCATTGCTTTTTGACCGAGAAAAATACCGTTGAAATAAAATAATGGCATGATAAACATTACCCGGATTGTCCCAGGAAAATTAACCATAATTGATCGGTATGCTGAATTCAAACGTGACCGTTCAAGCACCGATGATGCTGAACGCTCTGGACGTCCAAATAAGGTGGTTACGCCAGAAAACATCAGAAAATTTCACAAAATTATTTCGCAAAATCGTAAAGTAAAGCTGCAAAATATCGAAAGGAAGTGTTAATGCCATTTTGCATAAACATTTAGGAATGCGCAGATTGATATCGAAATGGGTATCGCGTTTGCTCACAGAGGACCAAAAACAGAAAACTATTGATGATTCTGAGCAATGTTTGGAACTGTTGAAGCGAAATAAAAAGAATTTTTTCATACGGTATGCGATATTAGAGGAAACGTGGATCCATCAATACACTCCGGAGTCAAATTGGCAGCCAGCTGAGTGAACAGCGATCGGTGAAAGCCATCCAAAGCGACCAAAAACACAACCATCGGTAGGTAAGGTTATGGCCTCTGTATTTTGACATGCGCATGGGAAATTTCATCGGAGTTCATCGCATGCATGGGAGTTCATCGATTATTTTGAGAAAGGCAAAAACCATCAATAGCGAATACTACATAGCATTATTGGTGCATTTGAAGGACGAACTCGCAAAAAAAGGCTCAAAATGAAAAAAAAAGGTTCACAACAAAAATTGCTGTCTCATCAAGACAATGCACACTGTCACAAACTATTGGCAACGATGGCTAAATTGGATAATGACACCTTAAATTGCTTCATCATCTATCATATTATCCAGATCTGGCCCCCAGCGACTACGTCTTGTACTGAGATCTAAAAAAAAAAGAAGAGAATTTTAAGAGGAGGAGAGAATCAGGAGATAATTGCCGAAACTGAAAGATATTTTCAAGGCAAAGAGAAATCGTTCTAAAAAAAAGTGTATAAATATCAGAAAAGCATTGGAATGATTGTATTGCTCTTCAAGGAAAATATATTGATGAATAAAGTCAAAATTGGCAAAAAAGTATGTTTTATTTATCAGACTGGAGATTTATTGACCGATATGTTATGTACTATAATAAATTTAGAATACGCTAATATTAACTGATCTTTAAACATTTTGTTTACAATATAACCAGCGTATTATACTGCTTAAATAATTTATTTCCTGGTAGGGGTTCGTACTTTTTACTAATTTTTTACACTTTATTGCACACCAATTTCCTATAAAATATGTATATATTTTATTAATGCATATAATAAGGGGGTATTCTAGTCTAGAGGCACAAATTTCGGGCGTTTTTTCAAGCTCTGTAAAAAAAAACAAAGAATATTTTTACTATTTATTTTTTTAACAATCGTTTATTTATATTTTAAAATACATAAAAATTAAAAAAAAATAAAATTCAAAATTCAAAACTCGAAAAGTTATCGGCTGGTAAAGTGGAGGGTCCAAAAAATGGGATGTCCTGACGTGCATGGTTTCAACCCTTCTGGTCAACTGAAACAAAAAAAATTCACCGGATTCTTACTTAATAAAGATGTCGTTCTCGTCCCTACCTTGGAGAAGTCAACATTTTTTTTCTTCTTAAAATGGCAGCCGTTTGAAATATAAAAAAAATTAACGATTTTTTTTATAGTTTAATTTTTTTGTAAATAGTAAATATTAAAATTTTTGACTTTAATTTACTAAGTGTCATAGGGGAATGTATAGAGAAGGTTCATACAAAATTTCAAATAAATCGATTTTGTAGAACTTGAGATATTACACGCCAGCTTCAAAAAAGTATTTTCGAGAAAAACGCATTAAGTATCGCGCAGTCTAATTCATATCATGGTACTTTATAGTTACATTTTGTTTAATCCTGCAATTCCTGCTCCATACATGGACTCTACCTAGAATAGGGACAATTTTATGGGGAAACACGATCGCCGGTAGACGGAGAATCTCTACCGTTTATTTTTCAATCTGGTCCGACGCCAGACCGATTTAGATGCCACGCCACTAAAATACATATATCTCCGAAAATAATTTGAATTTCGAATAATCCTCTTAAGGACATATTTTTAAAGGTTTGAACTTATGCACACAATGACACACTGAAACACACAATGACACACACTGAAAATATGCACACAAAAAATAATTTTTTCAAAATTCTTGACAAGAATACCCCTTTAATGTGAACATGAGGTGCGCAAGACCAAACTACCGAAGAAAGGGAACCAAAAAAAACATCTTTGCATTTATTACCAATGCAATGAAAAGGTTACCATGCGTAATTGTTAAAATTTTGAAATATTCACATATAACCCAGAAACAGAGGCCGTCCAGGAAAGATGAGTGAAAAAAAACGAATAATCGTACTGTGCGTTAGGCTTTTAAGTATTTTTTTGCTACCTCGGTCGTTATAGAAAAAATCTTGTCCTAAGTATCAACACCAGAATCATAAGATGAGGTTTACACCAGAAAACCCTATATGGAAGAGTAGCTATAGAGTAGGAAAGTTTCGTTTTTAAGTAAACAGAATATAAAACACCGGTTAAAATTTGCAAAAAGAAAGTGTAGTGAATATTTCCAACATAATTGGAGAAACATTCTTTTTAGCGATGAAACCAAAATTAATTTATATGGTTGGTATGGCAAATTATATGTGAGAAGACGTATTAATAAATAATTCAATCCACGTAACACTTTTGATATAGTGTTCAAATATAGATCCAATATTTTGGATAAAAAAATATGAGAAAAAAATGTACTCCGGAATCTTAGAGATCATTATGTTACCTTACGCTGAAGAGAATATGTCTTTATAGTGGATCTACCAACAAGACAATGATAGCAAACATACGGCTCATGTCGTAGTAGTGGTTCGAGAGGAAATATATTAAAGTGTTACAGTGGCCTTCACAGTCATCAGATCTAAATCCGATCGAGAACCTTTGGAAAGAGTTAAAACGACCGATCAGGCTAAAAAATATTAACCATCGGTAATTATATAAACTAAACAGGTTTAGAAAATTACACCTTTTAGTTTTTTTATGATTAGTGATAAAAATAACTCTTATTTTTTTGGCCACGTAATTTTTAGTTTTCCACAGTACTTCATCACTGTATAATAGTGAATAATATATTTGTTTATATTCAAACTAAGATGTATGTCTGTTAAATGCTCGGTAAGTTAATTTTGGAAAATTAATATTGTCTTAGAAAGAACGTAAAAAATAATAAATAATAAAAATCCACCACACTTAAAAAGAAGCCAACACAATCAAAAAATTAGCACTTGATTTAAAAATGATCGAACTTATGAATCATTCAGACAGAAACGATGAAGATGCCTAAAGGTATAACTAATAAGATTTCTACGGGAAAAATTGCTCTATGAAAAATTTAAAAGCGGTGTGAATCATCTCGATACATCCTTGTAATATCTCAAGACATCTAAATGACGGTTCTTCATCAAAAGTCTGTACGAAATGATCAAACAAAAACAGCCCACCGCCGAATCGGCATTAACAAATTACAACAATTTATTCTTGTTATGTTCTTCGAAGAACTAATGCGTCTCACCTTGAAACCTATCAGAAATCAGGAAAAAATTCCGCCTCATACATAACTGTTTCCGATCAGATTTGTTTATGACACCTTTTACGAAACATCATTGTTTTTTTATTGTTGTTCGTCGAATTCTTCTTCGAATCCAACTGCTAACCAAATTAAGGATGCCTCTTTTTCTATGGGATTTTTGTTGATTGGCAATTTTTCATTTGACCTACATCAGCGATTCGGCGAAATTTCCGTTTTCGGCTGTTTCGTAACGTACGTTTTTCAGGCGAGAATCTCGATAGATTACGAGATATTTATGATAATTCCTATGTGGTTTGAATTCAATAATCATAAAGTGTCTAAAGTATTGCTTCTGACATATTTAGTATTGACATTTACTCGTTAGAAGAGGTAGAAAACGAAATATTCGAAGAATTTGCATAATTTTCTTAATTGTAATGTTAAAGAATTAGAATATTTGATTTTTTCTTGTGGTATGTCTAGACCAGTGGCATTATTAATACATGCTTTCTCTCAAGATTTCTTGTTTTAAGTTTAACAAGTAACAGCAAAATGCCGTATTTAATTAGGAATAATAAAAGAGAATATTAATGTTTATGGACTTCGTAGTTATGAAACATGTCGAAAATACTACGATTTTAAATGATACACTTGTAGCTGTTTAATGTTTCAAACGTTTATTATATATTTTCTCTACATATGTTTCGCTTTGTTAGGGCTTTCTCAAGAGTAGCTTAAACTCATACTAATAGTGAAACACAGTGTACAGGTAAAATTATTTCTTTTTTATTTCTTGATTTTTTTAAAGTCTAGTCTAATTATCCTAAATATCGGCTGGTAAAAACAGGACTATTCAATTACAATATGACCTTATCTATTGCCGGGGTGTTTTGGAAACTTAACTGGTCATTCGTGGTTATTAGATGACTATTTCTTAAGGATTTTTTTGTTTCGAATATTTCTAGTAGGTCTAATTTTGTACTTTTCGTTTCTGAGTGTAATAATTTAATATT
Organism: Cosmopolites sordidus; assembly: GCA_031761425.1. Taxonomy (NCBI): domain Eukaryota; kingdom Metazoa; phylum Arthropoda; class Insecta; order Coleoptera; family Curculionidae; genus Cosmopolites; species Cosmopolites sordidus. The sequence continues at coordinate 224,610 of JARFXV010001458.1, read as the reverse complement.
GTTTATATCAATAAAATGATTGTTTTCAATACAATGTGTAGACCTTTGAATGTAAAACTAACAGCAACGAGCCTTGCCTATCTTTATGTCTATGGCCTCTGTTACATGACACACCCTGTATAAAAGGTTTTCGTTGGAAAAAATGCGGAACTACACTTTTTTTTAACACTGTAAACAAAATTGTGGAAATTTCAAGACTATTTAGTTTTTATATAATTTTTTTATTTAAAACATTTAATGTAACAAATGTTCGAATGTTCGTCCTGGACGCCCTGGCAACACCCCAACCTCAAGTAAAACTGATTCCTGACATTATTTAATGTTTGTGGCGTAATTGACCTAATGATGTCGATAATGCGTCCTCTTAAATCATTCAGATCTTGTGGCTTGGTTTTGTATATGGCGCTTTTGAGATATCCCCATAAAAAAAACCAACGGAGTGAGGTCCGGGGACCTTGGTGGCCATTCTAGTGGCCCTCTTCTCCCAATCCATCGATCTGGAAACACATTATCGAGGTACTGCCGCACATTAACTTGATAATGGGGGGTGCTTCATATTGTTGGAACCAAATTATGTCGGCTAGCAATTGAGGATTTCTTCTATTAGGGTACAAATTTATAAGATTTGGAATGAGCTGATTTTGGAGAAAGTCTAAGTAATTTACCCCATTTAAATTTTGATCGAAAAATATTGGACCAATTATTTGATCTCCTATAATACCTGCCCAGACATTAATCTTTTCAGGTCTTTGTGTGTGAATTTCCCGCATCCAGTGAGGATTTTCTCTCGACCAATAACGACAGTTCTGGCGATTGACATGCCCATGAAGAGTAAAAGTAGATTGATCAGAAAATAAAACGTTTTCCACTTTCAGAAGGTTGTTGTCTATTATGTGCATCATTTGTTCGTAAAACTCCAACATTGTTTTCCAAGGCAACTTGTCGAGTTGAGGTATGCGGATTGTCTTGGAATGCAAGCATTACATCCAATTTTTTGTTATCGGTCAACGACACTGCTTCCTTCTTAATTTGTCTCACGTATCTCAGTTCTCTAAATTGTTTTTCAACTTTACTTACTGTACTTTGGGATATGGGTGGTAAGTCAGGATATTTTTCCCTAAAGAGACGAATAACTTCGGCTTGAGTTCGTGTCCTATCTCCATAACCTATCATGATTAAGATAGTTATTTTATAACTCTCTGATAAGTACACCATGTTTAAATCAAATGAATCACACACGTCAAAGAAAACTAATTTAAAAGGCACGTTGATTTTTTTGACGTTTCATACAACAAATACCTACCTTTGAAAACCTGATTTTTTATCTTTGCCTATTTGCTGATAATGTTCGAAGAATTACTTAATATTTCCGAAACAGTTGAAGATAAGTCTAGAATATTTTACATGAAATATGTCTAGAATTTCCTGAAGAATCGAAAAATTAAATAATATACAGGGTGTTGTATTTAAAATAAGAGAATTGGTATAGGCCACTGTTACATGACACACCCTGTATAAAAAAATTTTGTTGAAAAAAATGCGCATCTAAAAATACCAATCGACGTTTTCGAGCGTTTTTTCGAACACGCCCCCATTTATTTATTAACGAATCTATTCGGTTTGGCTGGTACACACGATATATATATATATATATATATATATATATATATATATATATATATATATATATATATATATATATATATATATAAAATGGATGACTATACATCGAGACGTCGGAGAGTACACACGTGTTCTCTAGCTCCCGAAAAGTGAGGTTAAGTGCAAACAAACGTTTACTAAACGTTTAGTGTGCTTTTTGTGAAATTGTGAATTGTGCCGTTCGCGATGAGCAAAAACCACAGAAACAATTACCTAAAGCAGGTAAAAGAAGCGTGCTATACATATGATGATTTAGTACGCTGCCATGCCGAGTGTTTGGAGCATCATAGAGATGCTCTAGCAAGTGTTAATAAACAATTAGCGGAAGTAATCGCAACAAATACAGTGCTTCTCACCGAGAAAACAATACTCCAGGTTGCAGTCGACTATATGAAGACTGAAATCAAAAAAGCCGGCGGAAGTGTAGGTACGAATGGCACGGTTTCATTTCCAACGGTTTCGAAAAAAGAAAAAGGTCCACAAAACTTAGTCTCACCAAACCACTAAGGCCCAGATGGACCAAAGTGGACTAGAAGGAGGCTCCAAAAAAGCCACCGCAGACAAAGAAGAATCCCAACAGGTTTCTTCCAAAACCAAGAAGAAGAAAGGTCAACCAGCAGCAGGGGCTCCTGAAGCAAGCCATCCTCAGACAGCGCCGACTGCTCCTTCCTCTTCAAAGGCCGAAACCAAGAAAGTTACGACCGAAAAGCAATCAGCACCGTCCACCACGGAAAAACCACCAGTAAAAGCGTCAGAATCAAAACCTGACAACAAAAAATCAATAGCTATTATCCTGACGGATAAAGCTAAATATCTAGAGGTAATGAAGCTTCTAAAAGAAAACAAAGTGGCGGTCGGGCCAGCCATTACCAGGCCGAACGGGGTTTTAATACCCCCGAAGACAGAAAAGGACCGAGAAGCCGTTTGCAAATTCCTCGACGAAAAAAGCTATGCATACGACACACCAAAATTCAATAAGAAATTTCTACGAGTCTTACTGAAAGGCGTACTAGAAACAATCAAAACCGAAGTAATCATAGAAGAACTCCAAAAAATGGGGATCCAACCAACCAAAGTAACGAGATGGCTAACTAAAGAAAAGAAACCCATCGCTATAGTACAAGTTATTGTGCCAAGCGAAGGGAGAAAAATCATGAAGATTACAGAACTCTGCCACCAACCCGTCAAAGCGGAAGAACAGAGAACCAAAAAATCAATCAACCAACAGAATCAAATGAAGAAACCCCAACACGAGGAAAGAAGAGATGCACATCGTCCAAACCAAACCGGAACTGAATTTCAGGCAGTTCCAAGAAGTCAACAATTTTCGACGCTATCGGAAATTGTACTCAACCTCCAGAGAATTCTAATCGCGATTCAATCGAATCAAGATGCGAATTCTCAAAGAAAATCATCGAATTAAATCGACGAAGCAGCTGCAATGTCAAGTACTTTGCCCGCCCTCGACCACGCCCACAAGGACAGTTAATCAAGATACGCGTTTTTCATACGTATCATCCGCGGAATCGGACCTTGCGGTCCGTTTCCGACGCAGTAAAGAAAAAAATTTCATTAATCCAAATAAAGACGATCATGTTTACCGAAAGGTCTACTAAATCGTCACCTACCGGGCTAGATAGAAGCCCCCAGAACATAAACAAGGGCTTGCGTAAGCAAGCAAACACCGCAGTGCGGAAAGCACCACAGTGCACCACAGATAACTAAACTATACAGATAACTATATATATATAAATATATATATATATATATATATATATATATATATATATATATATATATATATATATATATATATATATATATATATATATATATATGGAATCGGAAACGGCCATATTAAAACACCACAGATAACTCATTATTTTGAAATTTTGGTAGTTGATGTCAACAATTTAGAAGTGTAATAGTAGATTTGAGCAATTTTAGTTTGCTTTAATCAACAAGAAGTGCGGTATAAGTATACTGGAATACTCTTTTTATATATCCTAGTGTAAATACATATTAATACTTACTATATTGCCAATAAAAACAATAATATCGGAAGTAAGGTAAACACACAAAATATGGTTAGTTGTGAGTCTTGTGGTTGTTCCCTGACACGAAAAAATAAAAATTTATCAGTAACCTTACATAGGTAAGCGCTTTTAATTATAAATTTGCCAATTATTTAGAAATAAAAACGTATTTTGTTTGAATGACGTAATTAGTTTTGTTGAATGTTTGAATTTTAAGGTTATGAAGCCAACAAATCGCCTGGTATGCATAGGCGTAGTCAAATTGATACTAGGTAAAATAATATAATTATAATGTTATTGAAGATAGTGATTATCTTTTTCTAGAACTTAACTTTTTAACGTATGTTCTAAAATTCTAACGTATGTTTAGTTTTCTAAGATACTGGGCCTTAAAAATTTAGTTTATTTTTTAGTTTTCGTTTGATACATATAAAACATGTTATTTTACTCATATACACAATCTATAAAATATAACTAATAATATAGAGTGTTAACTTATTTTACAGTCCTATTTTTTTAGAAATTATTGTATTAATAATGTAAATAATGTAAATGTTACTTCCATTTCGATTTGAATTTCATGTTATTAAACTAGTTTACCTTTTTTCAAGGTTTCCCATAGATCCAGTTAGAAGAACATACTAGATTAATTTTATTAAAAAGCCAGACTTTATTCCAAACTGCAGAAGTATTTTTATATTCCCATCATTTCGCCGAGGATTGTTTTGACCGAACATATAAAGTAAAATTGAGACTACTATCAAATGCTGTTCCAACAATTGAAATGGTCCGTTAAAAATATGCAACTTTTTTAATTTATCATTTTGATAAACTTCTTTCATAGCATATACTCTTGAAAGTTAGTTTTTCTAGTTAGCTTTTCTGGTGGTTGTGGAAAATGATATCCCACTTTAGTTTATTTATTCACTACTTCACTACAAGAACTAATTATTAACGCTGTAGTTGTCTGTATTTCATTTACGACTATGTATACCTAATTAAAATAGGAACATTAACGCAGTGCAAAATACAACTGATTACCTAACCAATTTTTGGAAGTAATATGATTTTATGAGAGAATATTCTAATTTCTTAATAAGTTTTTGTCCTATTGTCCACATAAAAGGCACTTTACTCTATAATTTTTGTTATATAAAGGAGATACTTATATATAGAAAAAAATAATATAGCATAAGTTATAAAAATAGCAGAAAACGATGTTTTCTGCATTTGGAACGGTACGGAAATTTACTCACGTTTTTAGGTCATTTGAATTCCATAAACAAAAAGATTCACCTCATAATGGAGATTGGACATAATGATGAAAATAACTTCCTAGATATAAAGATAAAGAAAATTTCTAATGATATTTACAGAAAACCGACTACAAAAAGAAATAGACACAGTTATACAGTTTAGTTTTAAACAATCTTGGCAAGTTAGACTATCTCCTTTTAATAGTCTAATGCATAGGTTAGTTAGTTTAACACTAAACAAAGAAAATTTTAATAAAGAGCTCTATGACATTAAACAGATAGCAAAATACAACGGTTACAAAGAAGGATTAATTGACTAATCGTTAAAAAATAAACAACGAAAATAGAACTTACAAGAATTCTATAATATTAAAAGGCAAAAAGACAAATCGATTAAATATATTAATTACACTTCTAAAGTCAGTAATACAGGGTATAAAAGATTAAATAAACTGGGTTCTAAGACTATTTGTGTAAATATACTTAATGTAGGTAGAATATTAGTTAATAATAAGGATAAAACGGATACTTTAAATAAATCGGGTGTATATAAAATTAAATGTCAGGATTGTGAAGCGGTATATATCGGTCAAAGTGGTAGAAGTATAGATCGTAGGATAAAAAAACACAAAAAACTAAATAATATAAAAAGCACCGGAATGTCTATACATTGTATTGAAAACCATCATTTTATAAATATAAACAATGTTAAATTATTACACTCACAAACGAAAAGTAAAAAAATTGGACCTACTAAAAATATTGGAAATAAAAATAATCTGTGTACAATATTACTTAATCCGGTCAATCTAGACATTCTAAGGTACATAAATTCACATCATCAAAACACTCAAATTAGACCGAAAAATAAGAGAATAAAAATAATCTGTCTACAATATTACTTAATCCGGTCAATCTAGACATTCTAAGGTACATAAATCCACAGCAAGCTGGAAGTAAGTAAAATTGTTCAAAACAATTAAAAATAACATTTCAAAATTCCCCATCGTTCCGGTACGTGGAAAAAAATTGACTCGAGGTCAAAGGTCAAAAAAATGGGTTTTTCGCGATTTTCTTCAAAACGGTAAGTTTTATCGTAAAATTACTTTAGATAAAAATTATAGATCATAAAATTATCTATAAAAAAGGTATCAATACTTTTTTTCCTAAGAGCCACCGTTCCTGAGATATAATGATTCAAAAAGTTGACATCGTCATAATATGCACACGTTTCCACGCCACCTCTGAGGTAGTGTACTTAGCGCATTTTTTAACGTGGTTTTCCCAGTAGGCCTATTCCACAGGTCCGTTGTGATTCTGTTTAATTGGGAACTATTGCATAATAACAGATATTAGCAAAGGTTGGAATTGATAAAAGCGATGGAAATTGAAAAACAGTAGAAAAATTTATTCGTCCGATTCATAATCTTCAATTACTTGTTCTTGTTGCTCTTCTTCTTGATCTTCTTATTCTTCTTCTTCTTCTTGATCTTCTACTTCTTCTTCATCCTGGGTGTAAGTAAATTGCGTCAGTAGCGATGTATCACATGTCTCTTCGTTGATAGCAAACGAATCCTCTACTATTGGTGATTCAACATTAGAACACGACTGGCCTTGACAATTTGTACATGCCAGAGAACAAAACAGTCCAAGTTTTTGTAACCATTTAGCACTGCATCCCTTTTTAAAGTTGCAAAAAATTGGGATTAACAGTTTTACCGGCGCAGGTAGGAGTAAAGTCTGAATTGGTTCTAATGTATTGTCGACCAACTTCCAACCCCAGTCTTGTGGGTCTAGCTGATAACCAAGCCGCACTTGAACTTGGTAATATACCCGAAAAAGATTTTGATGAGCTGCAACTGAGGTTGGAGGAAGTCAAGCTAATTGTACTTATTTTTTATTTCGGGTGTTTTTAACAACACATGCATATCGATACTTATCTAAGCAGGTAGTTTTCTTAGGAGCTCTGTACATAGAAAGAAGAAAGCGAATTCCGTTGGTGATAATTTCTTGTGGAGTTGAATTACCTTTTTTAAAAACTTCAGCACAATGAACTAAATCTTGTTTTTCAAACATTTTAAAGACTGTTGTTTTACCCTTCCTGTAAAATGCAGATGTCGTATCACAGCTAGTTATTGCGTGTAAATTATATCACCGATATGGGAAATATCACCGATAGAAAAATATTTTTACTTATATTACAGCTACAGAAATGTATATACGTGACGTACTTATGCATATTATGACGCTTACAACTTTTCAGTTCATTATATCTCAGGAACCGTGGCTCTTGGGAAAAAAATTATTAATACCTTTTTTATAGATAATTTTATGATCTAAGTCTAAGGTAAATTTACGATAAAACTTACCGCGAAACCCCCGTTTTTTTGACCTTTGACCTCAAGTCAATTTTTTTCCACGTACCGGAACGATGGGGAATTTTGAAATGTTATTTTTAATTATGTTTTGAACAATTTTACTTACTTCCAGCTTGCTGTGGATTTATGTACCTTAGAATGTCTAGATTGACCGGATTAAGTAATATTGTACACAGATTATTTTTATTCTCTTATTTTTCCGTCTAATTTGAGTGTTTTGTTTTGAACGATAATTTCTAGACAAAATTAGATACTTTTTTGTCAGATGGGGATTCGATTGTAAAGGTAAATGCATTTCTGATGAGTAGATTTTTTTCTTGGAAAGCTGCATGAATTTTAAGCCGATATAACAGTTATTATTGTTTTGATAGTCTTCGAAAGCACATAAGTTTAATAGTTGTTATTGTGGGAGAAAGCGAATTTCTTAAAAAAAACAATAACACAGACTGTAGAATAGTTGATAAAGTTTTATGGGAGCTCTACTTCTTCACATTGCATGGAACATAAATGGTTTACTCATTGTAGATGGTTCGAACCTGTAGGTGTGACGCTGTGTACTCAGGACGCCCCGTTGACGTCTTTATGGAGGGAATGGTCAACAAAATCCTTTTATTTATTTATCATGTGGAACAGTGCACATTCATTTATTCATTTAACATTACGATATGTTTATAGTTAGGATTGTGTTTTAAGGCTACATCCAGTTATCGAGCCATTCTATACCTTTTTCATACATTTCTGTGACCTTAAGAGAATATGCCCTGTTAGGACATTTAGTTATTATATGTTGAATTGTTTGATTGAGCTCGCTGCAATCATCAGATATCATGGTACATGCGTAGGCGATTGAGTTTAGTTCAAGTCTTCCACGCCTTTGAAGATAAAAAGTATTGCTCGGCTGCATTCTTGGATATTACACAAGCCTTCGATAGAGGGTGGCATTCAGGTTTTCTATACAAACTTAAATCAAAACTTCCTACACCATACTATCAGGTACTGTTATCATACTTGACGAACAGATACTTCGCTGTCAAATATAAAGGAGAAATAACTAATATATATCCGATAAAATCAGGAGTACCTCAAGATTGTGTCGTGGGTTCCAAACTTTTTCAAATCTTCACTGCTGACCTACCAACTACGCCAAACACGTCTATAGCCACTTTTGTAGATGATATCACAGTTATGGCAATAAGCAGGGTACCAAGATATGCATCTGAGAAGCTTCAGGAAGCTCTTGATGGAATAGAACAATGGATAAAAAAATGGCGTCTAAAAATCAATGAGGCAAAATCTCAGCAAGTCACTTTTACCTTAATGAAATAGTCATGCCCGAGTGTAACACTTAATGGACATCAACTCCCCCAGGCAGACTGTGCAAAATATCGTCGAATGAGACTTTACCGAAGACTAAACTGGAAACAACACATTCTTATGAAGAGGAAACAACTTGGCTTAAAATTATCCAAACTCTACTGGTTAATAGGTAGAAAATCCAAATTATCGTTGGTTAATAAGTTAACCATCTACAAAGTGATCCTCAAACCCATATGGAGTTATGGCATACAACTGTGGGGAACCGCGAGTGTTTCCAACATAGAAATACTCCAAAGATTCCAGTCCAAAACCTTGAGAATAATTACTGATGCTCCTTGGTTCGAAACAAATCAAACTTTACACCGTGATCTAAAAATTAAGCCTGTGCTAGAAGAAGCCAAGTGCGCGAGTGCGAAGTATCCATCGCGACTTGAAGTGCACCACAACTCCCTTGCTTAACTATTATCAGCCTCCTGGATAATAGCCAAAAGCCGCAGAGACTGAAACGCTGTGATACTTTAGAGATAAACTATAAAATTTAAGATATAATTAAGATATTCCATTATTCTAGTTATAAAGAACCTAAGTTCCTCTATATGTTAGGCCTTTAATGTAAGCGCCATAACCTCTGATGCTTGGCAATTCTTTGCCTTGCCCTTAATGTTGTAACAGTTGCTTATTACCTTTGGGTAGATTGCAAATATATAGGAGATTAAAAAAAAGTCTTCCACGGGAGATCGAAACCCAGGATTGCATTTGTCGGGTCGACTAATATTCATGGTTGGTTATGTATGCTGAGTGTCATTCTCTCCTCTATGCTGACGTCAAAGTTTGAGCCAACCATATAGGGAATTTCCTGGATCTTAATCGGTGATATGGGTAAGTTTGTATTTTCCAATTTTTTGTTATTCTCTTTCAGCAAGAGAGTCTTTTTTTATAGACCGCTAGGCGCAATATTACTACACACACGTAGCATACGAAGGTATAGATCAAATAATACCAGTAATGATACGCATTGTGGCATTCTGTTTTGATAGTCTGTTTTGTTTGCAGAGGTACTATTAATCCAGATAGGAGATACATACTCAGCAGTAAAATAGACCAGTCCCAGCGCCGAAGTGCGAAGTGAACCTGCTGATATTTCCTAGGCCGTGCCCGACAGATTTTGTTGACGCGACTTTTCAGTTTGCCAAAAACCTTTGTGAGGTGGTTTAAAAATGTTAAGCATCGGACGTCAGTAACGCCAAGGCACATTGGGTATGCATTGAACGGTAGTACAGTTCCATTTAACAGTACTCAAATACTAAGGTTCGCTTTTTTGTTGTTCTCATGAAACTATACTGACTCTATCGTTTTCAGAATCGGGGTCAGCTTCCAATTGTTAAACAATTCACCTAGGGCGCTTACGTCACAAGTTAGTGCCTTTTCTGTGTTTGCAAAATCTAAATGTTCCATAGTAAGGCGTAAGTCATCTACATAAACAAATTTTCTGGATTCTGATTGTGAGAGAACATGTATATACATTAAAATTCATGACGTCTTGTTGGTCGATCGCAAAGTGAAGGTTAGAGAGATTGTTCAGACAATAAAGATCTCAGACAAATGCGTACAAATGTGAACATTTGGGCATGAAACATTTATCAAGGCGATGGATGTCCCTTCTCACTGCGAACCAAAAACAGAATGGAGTGACCCGTGTGTAGTATATGTATATAAATACAATCCGAAGAAGTTTTTGCGGGGATTTATAATTGTTGATTAAAATTGAATTCATCGTTACACACCAGATCAAAGGATGAATCAAATCGGTGGGTTTACCAGGCGAACCAACCACTAGAAAAACAAAGATGCTTTCTCCGTCCAGAAAGGTCATGGCTACTGACCGGATTTCAGAGTTTCTGATATTCGCAAAGTAAAATATTCATCCACTATTTGGAAAAGGGAAATACGGCCAGATGAGGGTATCATGACGCGTTATTGGTTCATGAAATTTCATGAAGAGGATTGATAACAGATGCCCCCATTTGGCAAATAAGAAAGTACTGCTTCACCACGACAAACCTAACCTATCCATTCACCCGCCATTGCAACAGCGAAATCAATCAATTTGCGCTAAGAATTGATGCCACATCCACTTAATTCTCCCGAGTTTGTTCTTATTCCGCTTGCTGAACCTGAAGAAATGACTGGCTTGAAAGTAATTCGAATCAAATTAAAAAATGATAACCGAAATAGATGACTATTTTGCAAAGTCCTTCTTCATAGAAGTCATAAAAAGCTTGGAAAATCGTTGGGCGACGTCAATTGAGGTAAAAGAAGATCAAGTTAGCAAATTAATCGGTTTTCGATCGATAAAATAATATTTCATTTAGAAGTATCTGATTTTTTACTATATTCTCATATATGATGCAACCCGAAAAATTCAAGTGCAGAAAGTAACAGCGGAAAATACTGCCTCCAATTTCGAGGCGGCTTCTCCGACAGGCCACGTAAAACGACAGGAAAATAAGCATCAGCCCACATTTATTCTAATTCGTCTTAATAAAAGCCTATCGCATCTCGATCTGATACAGATTTCGGTTGCGTTGACATGATTGATGCGGTCCAAATTAATTTAGATGGAAAATAGTGAGGTTATCTGTCATCTGGAAAATAAATTATACAAATTCTGATTTGTGGGTAGGCTCTCCCAGGCGTCCATTATGATGCATGAGATGTCCTCGTATTGACGAAATCAAAACCGGTAGAGAATGGAACGAGCCGATGATAGTGGATCTGTTTTTTTTATTATTCTCTCTTCTCTTTTCTTTTGTAGGTATTGTTTATGGGAAGGTCCATTAAGATACATCTGAATTTTGAGCGCGAGGAAAAGAGAAAGAGCTGCGTTGAATGAGATAATTGTATAGAGGAGCTTTTAGAAAAAAAAACTGATCGGTGTTACGATTAGACCGAAAATAATAGGCGTCTAAAACGTTTCTCTGAATAGAACGTACGAGTTCGTTTTTCTTTCTTTCATTGGTTTGGTATCGGTTATTTGATCGTTAATTTGTCTTGTGGAAGATGGAATGGGTGTATTATTTGTTTCCTAATATATTTTATTGTAGCATTAATTGTTCATATAAATATTTGACCAGTGTGCAGTATGAATTAGGATATAAATTATTTTTAAATGCATTTCCTTTATTTTTCATGGATATTCCATTTAATGTATTGTTGGAGAAAGGAGAAGAAGTGATTCATCTTTAGATTTAAGCGAAATTAAATTTTTAAATCTGAAAACAGAAATTTTTCTTGGATCGGCATAAGTGGTAATTTTATGACACTTTGGAGAATAAGCTGAGTGTAGAAGAAATCCCCATTTTTGTTAAACTTTCTTCTTCTCAAGAAATATAGCCGTGAAACTCAGTTCTGAGAACTATATAGAAGTTAAAAAGAGTACAAAGTTTGAAAAGTGAGGATTGGTGAAAATTGTAAATCTAGAAGGGCTAAAACGTTACGTGCGATAGAAAAACAGGTGATTTTCAATAAACAATTAGCATTAGTAACTACGATACAGAAGAACAGTGAATATTTCAAAAATATTGTATTTAATGACATGAAATAAAACAAATATTGTTTTCATATCGAATAATAGTTTAGGACATCCCGTTAAAATCAATTAAAGTCAAACGAATAAAGTTTATAAATTAGAAGTTTATTTAATTCAGTCTAAAAGTCTATGTCGGACAAACAGGAAGGTCTTTCTCTACTAGGGTCAATGAACATAAAACAGCTTATATTAATGAACGAAATAATTCTCATCATGCCAACTACTTAATGTTAAAAAATCATACTTTTAATGAAAATTTTGAAATGTAATATAATGAAAATAGGGCTAAACAATTAAATCTCCTAGAGAGCCTGATAATTCATAATAGAAAAAATTTGGGTATTTTGCTACACCACCTTATATTGCCCATCTAGACAACGAAAAAATGGAAGTCTCGATTATCATCGTTTATGGCATTGTTATGTCGATTGGTCTTTTACTAGGCTTATTGAAAAGTTCACGGAGCGGAAATGATATAACAAGTTCATAGTTGAAAAAATGATTTTGTTCTTCCAAGCTCAATACATTTTTTCCAGTGGTTCTCCAATTCATTTATACAATATTTGAACTAATTTTCTGCAAGTCTTTCAAAATACTCATCAGTGGCTGCTATAACGTCTTCATTTGATGGAAAACGCTTGCCATGTAGGGATTTTCTGAAGTTTGAGAACAGATGAAAGTCAAAAGGGGCCAGATTTGGTGAATATGGTGAATGCCCCAACAATTCGTAGTGTAACTTTTTTGATTTGGCAATTGCAAGAACACCTCTATGAGCGGGTGTACTGTCTTGATGAAAAAAATTTTTTTTTCTTCTCTAAACCAGGTCTTTTCTTACTAATTTTTGCATCCAGTTGATCCAAACTGTTTGAGTAACATTGTCCTGTTATTGTGTTACTGATTCGACGGTAGTCAATTAACAAAACGCTTTGTGCAGTGCATTAAAAATGCGCTTTGGCTGCTTTGGGACTGAAGAACCGAGCTCAGTCCACTCTGCGGTTTGTGGTCGTAGTTCAGGATTATAGTGGTAAACCCAAGTCTTATCCATAGTTACAAAACGACGTTTAAAATCTATTTTATTCCTTCGAATAAGATCCAAATGTTGGTTAGAAAGTTTTACCCGAAGTCGTTTTTGATCAGAATTTAACAAATGTGGTACCCATTTTGCAAATAGTTTTCTGAAGCTCAATTTCTTTTTCAAAATATGAAACACCCATTCAGTTGAGATGTCCATGGCCTTAGCAAAGTCTCTGTCTGTCAAAGTCTGTCATCCATAACCATATCAGAATATATTAATATAATTAATATATTCTCAATAAAATTAATTATTTGTTCACTAGTTGCCCTTATTGGACGTCCAGAACGAGAATCATCCTCCAGGCTTGTACGACCACGTTGAAACTCACCTGCCCACTTACAAACCACTCTTTTTCAAAAGGCAGACTCCCCTATTACATTTACCATTTCACTATGAATTTTCATTGCCTTTAAACCTTTTTTTATAAAGAATTTAATCACTGCACGATTTTCAATATTTTCCATTTAAAAAAATAACACTGATACGTTTACTGTAAGCTGCTGTTTTTGTACGAATGAATTTATAGATCGACTTGAAACTTCACATATGTTCATATGAAAGATAAAACTTAAAAAATATAGTAGATTATATAGTTCTTTTACTGCTCTATAGGTATCGCTTCACGAACTTTTCAACTGCCTTAGTATGTAGCAACTACGTTTCTTACTGTTAGTTCAATATAACTTGTATTCGAAAAGAGCACTGTGTACGAAAACAATTATAATATTAACCATAATGCAAACGTAGAGGCAATCAGAGCAGCTATTCGATGTAATCCACGATGGTAAGCAGTTTCAATGCCCTATTCGGATACAAAATCCAGGATGCATTACCTGTATTGGTAGATTAATGTTAATCGCATATTCTTATCCTTATTTATCTGATAAAAACGAAAACATTCTTCACAATTGTAAATACAGTGTGAGTTTTGAGAAAACACAAACAAAATTATAAAATTTTAAGAGAAAACATTGTGGTTTTAAAGAAGTGAAGACAAAATGTAAACGAAAATTAAGCGTATCCAAAAGACCATTTTTAAAAAATAGGGAATTGAAACATACAAACATATTATCAGAGGGATTAAATGCGAGCATTGGGAACTTTACTCAAAGGAATCGGAACACGATTTGTATGGCTGGCAGAAATAAATGTGGCGTTTTATAAGAGGATAGGGAGGAGAAATGAGGAAATTAATGAATGTAAAACACTTAAAAAGGAACACCTGGATTGATAGTTAAAACAATTATGTACAGAAACATGACTGATTCATTTCCCTAGCAAGATTTTGTATGAAACAAAATAGAATTGTTTTCAGCTTAATAATAGATTTTACAAACAACAAGACGTAATGGTAATGAACAATCAGGCTTATTCATGAGCAAATTTGAAACTGAGGTGAAAGATGAAGTATATTACTATCCAAGGGTGTGACTAAGATATGTGGATGATGTTTTAGTAATTCTCGATTCAAAAAATAAAAACTTCGATTTTGTTAAGAACTTAAATGGTAAATACAAAACTATAGCATATAATTATAGCGACATATGAAGTCGAGAACAATAATAGATTACTATTTTTGGATATTTTAGTTATATATATATACATATATATATATATATATATATATATATATATATATATATATATATATATATATATATATATATATATATATATATATATATATATTGCTTGGCTTTTATCGACTACAAAAAAGTATTTACTCCAGCTCTAAGCGTGCAATAATGGATGCACTGCTTAGCCAAGGGATAGTTAAAGCATATGTAGACCTATTAGGATCGATATATGATGGAGCTACAGCCACAATTCACATTGATGATCTTGAAGTGGGAATTAATGTAGAACGAGGTGTACGGCAGGGTGACGCAATATCGCCTATTCCTTTCCCGGCTGTCCTTGAAGAAGTACTCCGTAAACTGGATTGGGAACAGGATGGTGTAAAGATCAATGGTGCAAACTTAAACCCTTAGATTTGCAGATGATGTCGTCCTCCTTTCACAAGACCCAGAGGAACTGCAAAGACGCATACAAGAACTGCAAAGGGCTGGCGAACCATTTGGCTTGAAAATAAACCTGAAAAAGAGTCAGGTTATGTTCAATAACTTCGCTCAGGATCGAAGAATTTCAGTTTTAGGAAGGGATTTGGAGGTTGTGGACAGCTTTATATATCTTGTGCAAAGGATTTCATTAGAGGGGAATACCACCCGGGAGGTGGAACGGCGTGTTAAATGTGGCTGGCAGGCTCAACATTCTGTTTAAAAGCAGATTCCCACTTTGCCTGAAAAGAAAAGTCTTCGATCAGTGCGTTCTACCCGTTATGACATACGGAAGTGAAACCTGGACACTCACATCGCAATCAATTCAAAAACTTCGGGTAGCACAGAGGGGAATGGAAAGATGTATGCTTGGCATTACAAAACGAGACAGAAAGTCCTGCGCATGGATCAGGGAACAAACGAAAGTCTGTGACATCATTGGAAGAGTAACGCAATTGAAATGGAGATGGGCAGGCCATAAGCGAGGCGATGGGATGACCGATGGACCAAGGCAATCTGGAGTGGTTACCGCTTGATCGCAAATGTCCGCGAAGCAGATCGAAAGCGCGATGGATTGATGACATCGTTAAGTATATTGTGGCAGAGGCAGAGGAAAGCCCAGGACCGTAAAAGTTGGAAACATTGTGAAGAAGCCTTCATCCTGTAGTGGATCGACGCAGGCTGATGATGATGATGATGAAAATATATATATTTGAAGTAATATAAGTAGAATGAAGTAGAATATATATATTAGCAAGCAATTTAGAAGATCGTCGTATATGAAAAGTCTTATACTTATGAAAGTTTTACAGGATAATCTAGTTTGCAGATGGTCGAAGAGTACAGAAATTTGTGTGATCAGTTGGATACTATCCAAACAAAAACTAAAGAAAACGGTATATTTCTATTCTAAATAAAACAAAACAGTTAAAATATTTAAGTGTACCATTAGTAAAAGATTAATATTTCAGTGTTTTTCAGGTTTTTTGGTATATTTCATCTATTAATTGGACTATTTATTTGTTAGGGTATGCTTAAATATAGATTAAAGATTTATTATAGGCATTGAAGACTGATGGTAGGCTGACAGTGGTTCCAGGATATGTGTATGGTACTTAGTGGTTTCCTAGTGGATAGAACTTAACAAGAGATCCCCATACGCCGACTATAAAAGCTTTCCACTAAAAAAAAATGGTTTAGGTGCGTTCTCTTGTTTGGGAAATCTCTGGCATGCAATAGAGTTAGTTGGCAGCCAGATTTATTTATGTTTGCAAATGTTATTAAATCAAGAGTCTAATGCGGTGGTTTTGAAAGTACTGAAAACCTTAATTAAAGCAATAATATATTATGGGTGGATTTTTTTTGAAAATATTGTAAATATTTGTGGTGTGGTTTTAAAAGTATTGCAAACTTCAATCAAATCAATCAAGCTATTATGCAATCAAACAAATATGTATATAATTTTGGGTAGTGATTGTTTTTATTCTGTATTAATTATTAATGTAGTATACATATTATAATCTACTGTAATACATTATCCATATTATCCTAGTTGGGGGAAGTTTTATTATCTATATTTAACAGTGTATTTTTTATTGAAATAAAATTAGTGATTAAACAGTATGTATGTTATTTATTTTTCTAATTATGTTTTATATTGTTTTTTTTTATAAGAATTATATGTATATTATAAGCTTTACTCGGAACTTTACCGTGCAAATACCATTTTTTCGATTAAATTGAATATAACCCATAGCCTTGTCACCGTAACTTTCTCGTGACACCCTACAAATAGTTTAATTATATTTAATAGAAACATTTTGTTTCTTATTTACATATAAATTATTATTGTTGTTTAAAAAACTCACATTGATGCTTTAGCACCTCGAACTTCAGCTGAATTGAACCGAACGTCACTTTTCAGACTATAAAATTATTATCAGAATTACCGTTTATGAACCCTTTGTCACACATTACTGAACTAAATTAGTAACTAACAATATTTTATTTTGCACTTAACCAACAATAATTTTGAAGATATTTATATATATACATGTAGAAGCCGTGTGATGTCAAAAAAATCGATAATTATTCTTTATTAAAAAAACCAATTCCCAACATCGAAAATAAATATTTATTTCCGACGAAGCTACAATCTTAGCGAAATATGTCCAATATTAAGACTAAAGTGCAAATTTTGACAAAAAGTCATTCCCTTAAACATAACAGTATGCCTTACTGTTTTCTTATTTTCAAAAACAATCGTCCAAGAAAAGAAACATTGTTAGAAGGAGGGTTTCTATTCGGACCGGGACTGGGGACATTCGTAAAGTTACGGGTAGAAGAATTGGTAAGCGGATATAAATTAAGTTAGGTAGCGATGTCGTCAGCCTCCAAAAGATCGTAAATATGTCGATCTGATTCGGGCGGCGCGAAAAAGTCTAAAAAAAGGAGAGAGATCGCAGAGGGTTTAAAGCGCTCGGAATTTATTACTTTTCGGAAAGTTGCCGGGGAGTTTTTATAAAATGAGCGCGGGATTAGTCGGACTTTTCGGAAGGATTGTTTGGAGGCGCGTGATCGGGGTCCGAATGCGACCCGTCGTCGATTCTGGTGTCGATTTCGAATAAGAAATACGAAGAAAATAAATATATATTTTCGTACAGTGATCCATACTCGATCGGCATAGTTCAAATTCCTTTTTCTTTCCTCTATCTACGTGGCATTTTTTATACTAATATAATGGGTGGAGAGCAAGTATCACTCTAGTCTTTTAATTCTTTATAGATTTTCGACAGATTTTTATTCTCTACAATATGATTATTTCGGCTTTAAGTTTTCAGATAATTAACTTTTGAAAATAATGCCATCCAAATGTAAGCAGTAATGCTACTTTGTGCTATTTTTAACACATTTTCCATAACTTTTGTCAAAATATCAAAATAATATGGTATCAGTGGAGTGATGTCACCACGGAAGTTGACCTAAAGTTGCTGTCTGGTTTGGGGTTAATTTATATATAATTTTTTATTCAAAAATTGCCATGAAAATATTCCGGAGCCCTCTAATCAATTTTGGTATGAAAATTGTTAATCTGCAGGAAGTCGTTTATCATAGCATTACAGTATTCTAATCGCTTATTAGTGTCTGTAGGTAACAGCGTTTCAAAAATTTGCATCTTATGGGGAAATAATGTACACGTCACAAAATTCGGCATAAACTTCGTGGAGAAAATCCCTATAGCGCACCACATCGCTGAATCGACGTTTCTGGAGACTCCCCAACATTTTGCTCTACGCCTGTAATGTGTCCAGCGTTTCACAGTGTTCTTGGACTTCTTATGCAGAGCCTATCCCCAATTGTTTCGAATTCTTGAAATTGCGCCGAACGATTAGACTATTTTCGCCTAAATTTACATTCAAGTTGCAGTAATTGAAATGTATTATTCATAATAAAACTTTCGCGTACACATTTATAACTCAGATAAGTAATACAATTACACGGAACAAATTTCTAAAACATTTTTTTATCATCTTAAATGGTAAATCAAAGGATATGACGTGCCATAACAGCTTCTGAAAATTTAATACTGGAGCCAATCACGGGACTAGCAAATAATCAGAGTAATGTGACTTTAATTGAAGAAAAGGTATGACGTGAATGGTTTCACTGATCCTGCAGATTTTTATTCTTTGCAAGATAATGCTACACATCACTCTTCAACTCATGAGTTTGCTGAGTTGGCTTTACAATATCTTGACAGGTACGTGTATTCTTCTGACCTAGTTCCAATCAAACATTTCTGGCAATGCTTCCTCAAACAAGTCTACAAAAAAGGAGTTTAAAATTCACAGGCTATGGAAGTTTTAAAAGCAGAAAAAAATCTGATAAGGAAACCGTCTTAGTTACTACCTATCTACTTAACGATATATTTTTAATTTAGAATAAAAACAATACCATGTAAGATATCAACGTAATTTTTTTTTTAATTTTAAATATTGGTTCATGCCATTTTTATTTAAAAATTAGCTGAGCCGACAGACGTTGTCCTGTCAAAATTTCAATAAATATGTTTTTATGATTGTTTCGTGAAAAGTTATAGGAAATGTGTAAACAAAGTAAAAATATTGTTTGTTTGTCTGGTTTTTTTTTGCTTGTCTTCTTGCACGATTATTCAAATTCATTGTCGTGCGATTGATTTCTACGGATCGGTAATATCTCATTTGATGCATATCATCTTCGTTTACATTTTCTCTTTTTTGTTGTGTAAGTGCTAATCGTGTTTGTGATAATCGATTCCGTTCAATTTCATTTCTCTCTTCGCGTTGCTCTGCAGTTCGATTGGATCGAAAAATCGTTTGGTTTGTAACATTGCTAGTTCTGCCATCTACATTGCTCTGTTTTATTGGTGTTAATTGCAACACAATGTACGATATGAACTTTGTTGTTACAAAACTCACCGTATTTCGTAGGTAAATCTGTAAGCTTGCTTGAGATAAAACGACGAATCTTAATTCATTTCATGTAATAATAAACAACTGAATCAATTTCTCGTCACTATGTAACCGATTGGTTTGATTCACAATTTGACAAGCAGCTGCCAAACGACATTTGCACACGTAGCGAAATAAATTGGAATAGAAATAAAATAAATACATTTGTCGGACTGATCGTGAAACAACACAAAAGAAAAAACAAATGTAATTTTATTTTAATTTGTTGAATGCGTTTTTCCAAATTTTTCTCCAGATCTTCCAGATTATTTTTTCAATTGCAAAACATTCAATTGAGTTATTTCCATCTCGGGATTATAACGAAAAAAAAAAACAATCAATCAAATATGTCGTTCCTATCGTCAGTTATGATCGCAAGTGCATACAACAATTATGATTTTTGCAGTTTGTCCGAATTTTCCCACTTTCCTTTGTAATTGTGTCGAATTTGTTTTCCCTGCAAACCTTTCCAACACCATAACAAACAAAACAAAAAAAGAATTACGCCTATCCATCGTTCGAATCGTGAGTTATGGTCTTGAGTTCGAAAAGTAATCCCAGAGAAAAAACACTTTCAGTTTTTCCAGAATTTTCCGGACAACTTTTTTAATTTTTCTTCCTTTAAAAACCAGATTCGGACTATTACGAATATTTAAAAAAAAAATAGCCAAATCGGTCCCGACGTTCTCAAGTGATGCGCTCACCAACGAACATTAACTTTTTATTATTATTATTATTATTCACGTATGGGCTCTGGTGGACCACGCGAAGTACAATTAGAGGCGTTTATTGTTGTTAGCCTTCCTTTGAGCCCATACTAATTTCATTCTTTCGCTATGAGCTTTTTTCCTTTCGTCAGACCAAGTTGTTCCAGTCTTCCTACATTTTTCTCTCTGGCCAACCTTCCAAACGTTAACCTTGTGTCTGAAACAACCTCTATCCTGAATTTCACTTTGTGTAATATTTGCTGATCTTAGGTCCTCTTTAATTGCCGCAATCCATTTAATTATTTCTACTTTAGCTCTACTCCTATTTTCATAAAATTCGACTATTTGTCTAGTTAGTCTACTCGGATTCATCCGTTTGATGTGTTCGTAAAACTTAAGTCTTCTTTTTCTCATATCGCTATGTATATCTGTGTATTGTTTGATTTCTTGGTTTTCTCGAAGTCGGTATGTTGTGTTATTTATTTGTTTGGGGCCTAGGATTTTTCTTATGATTTTTCTTTCCTTCTTTTCAATGTCCTCAATGTCCCTCTTTCTATTCAAAATGAGCATTTCTGCAGCATATAGACATTCTGGCTTAATAACCGTGTTGTAATGTCTCAGTTTTGTGTTTTAGATAGGCATTTTTTGTTGTAAATATTTTGTGTAAATCTCAATGCCGTTTCCATTTTTTGACATCTACCCTTATTGGCCGCTTTTTCCAACCCATTTTCCATGATTATTTCACCCAAATATTTGAATTGAGAGACTCGTCTGATGTTACCATATTTTGTTTTTAGAAATGGTGTTCTTAGTCTGTTGCAGGTCGTGTATTGTGTCTTTTCAAAGGATATTTGGAGTCCTACCTTTTCTGCTGTTTCTTTTAGGATTTCAATCTGTTTTTTGCCGTTAATACATCTTGAGCTAAAATTGCTAGATCATCAGCAAATGCCAGACAATCAATTTTGATGTTGGTTCTCCCCAGTTTAATGGGCTGGTCAATATTCAGTGCCGACTTTTTTTCACGCCACTCCTGTATTACTTTTTCTAGAACACAGTTAAATAAGAGTGGCGAGAGTCCATCCCCTTGTCTCACACTAGTTTTAATTTCGAAGGGTTCTGAGATGAATTTAACTTTTGACATGAATTTTTGTCACCCATGAATTTAACTTTTGACCTCGTGTTAGTTAACGTTGCTTTAATAATTGCCAGCGTTTTCAGATCTAGTCCTTGTTCTTTCAAGATTCGGAATAAAGAATCGCGGTCAATAGAATCATATGCTTTTTTGAAATCCACAAATGTACAGACGAGATTTTTATTGTACAGTTTTTGATGTCTTAGAATCAACTTTAGATTCAGGATCTGTTCAGGGCAGGATCTGCCTGGTCGAAAACCTCCCTGATATTCACCAATGTTCGGTTCTAACTGTCCCTGTGCTCTGTCTAGTAGACATTGAGATAGAATCTTGTAACAAACTGGGAGAAGAGATATTCCTCTATAGTTGTTTACATCCGTTCTATCTCCTTTCTTATGTAGTGGATGGATTAGAGCATCTTTCCAGTCTTCCGGAATCCGTTCGGTTCGCCAAACTTCTTGCAGAATTTTGGTTATTTCCTTGATTGTTCCTGGACCAGCGGATTTCAAAAGTTCAGCAGTGATTCCATCTTCACCAGAAGCTTTGTTATTTTTAAGCCGCTTGATTTGCCTAAGTATTTCCTCTTCATTCGGTGGTAATGAATCTGGGTTTGTTTGTTTAGGGTTTAGTGTTGGTAATTTGTTTAAGGGCTCAGGACAGTTTAGTATTTGTTCAAAATATTTCGCAAGTTCTTTGCAATTGTCTTGGTTATTTAGAACTAGTTGTCCGTTTTCCTTTTGAAAGCATAGGCTCTGCGGTTGATAGCCTGTTAATTTAGTTTTAAATGTTTTGTAAAAGTTTCGGGTGTTATTTTTTTGGAAATCTTTTTCTATTTTATTAAGTTGATTGTTTTCATATTTTCTTTTAGTTTGTCTAATTAGCTTCGATGTTTCTTTTCTTACTTCCAAAAAGATGTTATAGTTTATTGCTGTTTTTTGACTGTTCCAATCTTTGAATGCTTTACTTCGGCATAATACTGCTTGCTCGCAAACTTCATCCCACCACGGATGTTTTCTACGTTTTTGTAAAGGGACCAACTTTAAGGCTGTTTTAATAATTTTTTGTTTTAATTCTTGCCAGTTCTGTGCAGGTTGTTTATCAAGCTCTTCTGTTAGGGCTGGTTTTATTTTCGTTGGGTCAAACTTTGGTATTAGCAGGCCCTTTTGAATAAGTTTCCTGACTTGAACATTCAAAATCTCTTTATAATTGGGGTACGAAATGGCAACATGGTCATTTTGAAATTCACCCATGTACGTGTTTGGGCACCTCCGGGTCTTTTGTTTTATTATTTTCTTCTTAAAATGGGTTGACATTATTTTTAGATTAAACTGCGAAAATAGTTCAACCAATCTTCTACCATTATGGTTAGTCCATTTATGAGCGGGAAAACTGCCGACTCTTTTCCTGTACTTTTTTTCTTTCCCTACTTGGGCGCTGAAATCACCCAATAGGATTTTTACATGGTTAGAGGGAATTTTAGAGATAGTCTTTTCCAGAATTTCCCAGGACATATTTACTTTTTCAGGATTAGATTTGTTTTCTTCGTTAACTGGGAGGTGTGCATTGATTAATGTATAGTTTTTGTTAGCACACTTGAGGGATAGTGTCATAAGTCGATTATTTACTGGCTGGACATTTGTTATAGAACCAAGAATGTTTCTTGAGACAGCGAAAGCAACACCGAGATGTGGTGTATTTTTGAGTATTCTTTTGTCCGTTTTACTTTTAAAAAGTCTGTAGTTGCCGAATTCCAAGGTGTTATCAATCTGGTTTCTTGCAAAGCTAAAATTTGGATTTTTTGCTGATTTAATGTTCGCCCCAATTCGTGTAGTTTTCCTGGACGCAGGAGAGAATTGTATTTACCGTTCCAAAGAAAGTTTTTATTTTCGGTTTCAGACGTTGGCCAGAGTTCTCCGACTCCCTCTGAAAGATTTTGCGTTTAAGCCCGGACGCCCCAGAATCCGAAAGTCCGGTTGTACCAGCAAAGCTGGCAGAGGATTGTCTACCTCCTGGGGCAATTTTGTAATTACTAGAACGCTTCATCTTGTACTTTGAATTAAAGGTTTGAACCATGACGATTCAGAGGTTAAGACTGGAGGGGTTAGTTCCAGAATTTAAATATCAGCCGCACCACTGGTGAACAGACGCTGACCACTCAGCCGCTTGATACAAGTCAGACGCTAAGTGGATTTAGCTTTCTTTTTGCCTTGGTTCGGGGCTGCTTATTTTGGGATATTCGCAGCTGTCCATTAATATCTAATGGAACTTTCACTATCCACCACCCGTGACCCGTCCAGTACCTTAGACGAGGTATACTGGTATTAACTTTTTATTTATATAGATAATTTCATGTAAATGACCGCTTCTAGGTTTTTTTTAAATCCTATTCTGATATACATAAATCGGAATTTTTGTCACCAACGACGCGAATAATATTAGTTTTACGGTCATTGAGTGTTTGTGGTTTATTGGTGTAAATCAAAGATTATAAGTAACCCCAGATAAAAAAGAACATTGAACAACGATCATTGAACTTTTCTTTCAATAAATTGATTGCATCACGAGATGTATGCCATGTTGTACCATTGTGTTGAAACCACATGTCATCCGAATCAAAATCATCCAATTCATGCAAAAAAACAATAATCAAGTTTCTGTAGCGTTCTCCGTTGAGATTAACTGCATTTCAAATTTTCGTTTTCAAATATGTACGGTTAAATTACACCTCCAAAACCATAAACCACACCACATTAAATTAATTGTTGCAGCTGTAAAGGTGTTTCATGTACAGCATGTGGGTTTTCTTCGTTCCAAATGTGACAATTTTACTCATTTTCGCCATTAAGCCATCTAACCAAAATGAGTTTCATTCCTGAAGAGTATTTTTATAAAATAATGGATCTATTTCAAGTTGCTCTAAAACTCAGTTAACCCTTCCGTTAGCCGAATTTTATACATCTTGAGATGAAAATCTGTATGAAGAATATTATATATAGTACCCAAAGCCCAAGTTCTGGAGAACGACGTGTAATTAATTGTTCTGGAGTTTTATTTACACTTTGGTTCTCAGCAATACGTTAAAGTTTTTGACGGGTTGGATCACAAACACTACTTTTTGATTCAAATTTCTTAATTAAATTATGTAGATTCTTTATTTTTGTAATAAATTTGTATATGCTGTGCAACTGTATATATTTTTAAGATGATTTGCATATCAATACTAAACACAAACGTTAATTTTGAAGCGTTTTACAAAAATATGTAGTAATAGTTTGATAACCCTTGATATACATGAATATAAATATATCTATTGTATTGTTCGCTATATTAAATCTTCAATATTTAACATATCTGCAACTGATTCAGATGTTTCAGTATTTTTGTTTAACAACACTATTTAAAATTGGTCCATATAAGGCTGATGTCACACTACGGCTTATGAAGCGAGCGGTTAACCACTACAATCGCGAAACCCCTCGAGACGCACACTGGGATTAAAAACCGCGAAACTTCCCGCGATTTTCACAGTTTGAAGATGGATTTCAAGAGACCAGTATGAATTGTTGCTCTAATACTGTTGCTAAATTGTTGCGCGATTTTTACCCGCGAGCCATATTTCACGGTTTTAAAATCAGTCGCGGGAAAACCGCAAGTGCGGCCGCTTGTATTAGTTTTCTTGACTTACAGAATCACGCAGTTAAAAACCATGGCGGATACAAACCAAGGCCGTTAACTGTAGTGTGACCTCGGTCTAAGAGTGATATACAGACCGATCTATATAATCAAGAAATTTCGTTATTATTTTTTTGTTTAAACTTCTGTGTTTATTCAGCATAAACTGTAGACAAACTATCAATTTATTATAAAGAAATTACCTGTACACTTTAGTTTGATCAGGGATGTTTAAGTATGTTATATTATGCAAATCTCGTAAAACCCATATCACATTTCAAACATGAATACTTCAAAATTTCCAAATATCAAGATGAAAATGCCAACAAAAACGTTATATGCAAAATTGCAATCCATATTCTGACGTCAATTGGAAATTTCTCAATATATATATTGACCAACAACGCTGCAAATGCTTTTGGTCCCTAACAACTTGATGTATATTAAAATTTTTCCATACGGACGATAAAAAGAAGACGAGCGGGACGAAAATATTCCGTTTTTTTGGCGTTGTTACGTTGTCACTCAGCGCCCAATTCTTGCCGCATAAAATATGAGGGAAGGCCCTTCAAAAATTTACGTATGAAGGACCGAAAAATTTTCTTAAAGAGGGAGGGAAATTTCGCAGCCTTGTAAAACGTAGATTGGTTGTCTCGTTCCAAACGATTTTTATACCTGCTTATCGTTCACTGCATTCTAAGCTATATATATACCAACAATATATAGGGTGATTTTTTAGTGCATCCAAACTTTAAATTTCAATAAAACAACAACCAAATTATATTTTTTCTTTTTTTTTTTAGTTTTTTGCCACGATCTAAAACTCAAAAATATCCTAGAAAGACCAGTGCGATAAAAAAACCTTAGAAAGGGTGATTTTAGGATGATTTTGAAAGGGTGAAATCTAGAATTTGCCAACACGCATGGGAATCGGGACATAAAATCAAAAAACAAGAAACTGCTATAATTAATATAAATAAAAATAACTGTAGTTCTAAGCCTTCGGCAGATTCTAAAGAATAAAATTCAAAATGTTTAATTTTCTCAATACACAATAATCACACAGCAAAACTTACCTAAATCATTTTTTGGTGGTATGTCACTGTCAGTAAAAAATATTAATGTCTGAATGATTGTGGAGTATTCATATATATTTTGCTTAATTTGGGATTTTCGCCGCGATTTTAAACTCAAAAAATATCAAAAATATATGTTCTTTTGTAAATAAAGAATCACTGGGTAAAATCAAAAAACCAAACGGAGACAAATTTCTCAGTAATTTTTTTTTGTAATACATTTGCCTAACGAACAATATTTTAGAATTATAAAAATGTTTTAAAAAAATATACAAACTTTTAATGATAACGGTTCGGGAAGTATTCTCCTCCCGTTTTCAAAACAAATCTAAAAATAAATTATATTAATTTATATAAATTCTGAAAAGATAGGAAGTAAATAAATGTTTTGTGTTTGCCAATGATACTTACATTGACAATTAGTCAATCTTTATTTACATAAGAACATAGATTTTGATATTTTTTGAGTTTTAGATCGTGGCGAAAAAACCAAATAAAGAAAAAAAAAAGTAAAAAATATTATTGTCAATATAAGTATCATTGACATATACAAAATATATTTACTTACTATGTTTTAGAGCATTATATAGACACTAATAATAATATTATTTTTAGATTCGTTTTGAAAAACGGGAAGAGAAGACCTCCTGAAATGTTAACGTTCAAAAGTTTGTATTTATTTAAAAAAAAATTTGTATTTTTAAAATTTTTGTTTGCTAGCAAAATTTATTACTGAAAAAGAATCACTAGGAAATGTGTCTCAGTTTTGTTTTTACTCAGTGATTCTTTTATTTACATAAGAACAGATATTTTTGGCATTTTTAAGTTTTAGATCGTGGCGAAAAACCCAAAAAAAAAGAAACAGATACATGAACACGCCATAACCATTTAGACAATAACAACCAAATTAGATGCTTAAAGCGATTAATTTTATGTAATTTTATCACAATCAGTGGCATTACTGTTTGAAAACAATTTCAGACATTATTTCTATGACTATTTCTGACAATGCGCATTCTATTAATCCAATTTCCGATCACATTTTCAATCAACTGGGGTCTTATGTCCGCAACTGTCTGAGTTATGTTGGCTTCCAAGGCTGCAATAGATGCTGGTTTATCGGAGTAGACCACAAATTTATCATAACCCCAAAGAAAATGGTCTAGAGGCGTTAAATCACACGACCTTGATAGACAATTATTAGGTTTGTTTCTCGAAAAAATTTTCTCACTGAACTGTTTCCGCAATACATCGGTTATTGCGTTGGCTGTATGACATGTGAAGCCGTCCTGTTGGAACCACATCTCATCCAGATCAATACCATCCAAATTTGGAATTAAATAATCGTTGATCATCGATCTGTAACGATCCCCATTAGCAAATTAACAAATTTGATTCTTCATAAACACTGGCACAACAGCGAGGATATTTGCTTCGAAATACACAGTTTGTTGAATTGTTTTGGTTTTAACATTAGGCAGCGTGAAATGCGTTCGGAATTTGTTGATAATTCGGCGAATACATCGCTCGGTTGGGCGATTATATGAATCATAAAATTCACGAAGTAGCTCTATAAGTTTGGCGCACAGATCACTGATGATTTACCGGACATTCAACAGCGACCCCTATCAAAAGTTCGAACATGCTAAAAACATCACCCTTTATATAGAGTGGCGTGAAAGAAGATGCCCACTTTAAACTGAAATACGTTATTGGTGGTTTAACTCTTTTTGTTTCTATTTTACTTTCAAAATAAACCATAATCTCAGAAATTTTTACTCTCAGAAATTTACATTAAAATAGCTCAGTATCAATTGCGATCACTTTTTAAAGTTATAGACGTTTCTTTCAGGCGCAAAATACGCAATTTGGAATTTCGGAGCAATCTAGGAGACAAGGCAGATCACAATCGATCAGCACAATCAGCAGAAAAAATCCAAGGGAAGCGTTCGAACAGCTCCAAGAACAGCTCCGACAACGCTCAATTAAAACGATGATTCCTACAGCATGTTTTAAAACAAGATCGCCATCTTCATCCATAACAAAATCCAGTTAGTACAAAACAAAATCGCCAGTTGCGTATAGAATTCAATCGTGCTTTCTTAAATCTTAAAGAGGCACGTGAAAATGTAATCCAGAAATTGCGAATATCTAACGATGCGCATTGTTACCCAAATGAATTTGTTCATAGAAAAAATCACGTTATTCACTCTACAATTAGATAGTCACATTATATTGTGCAGTATATATGATAATTTCGGTTTTTGCTATAGTTCTGTTTATTTAAAAATCTCTTTTCTTTATGGCCTAAAACATCTTGCTTATTCTTTGCAATAAAACTAAACCGCATACTGTATTATTCATTTTCTTGTTACGTATTTTTTTACTACCTCATCAATGATTATGTTAAATAGCCGAATAAACAGAAGTGTTTACATACGGTATTATATTTATCTTAGGAAAGAAATGTTACAGTAGAAACGTGGTCGTTTATTCGAAATAACCGATAACGAGAAAAAAAAATAGAATGAACACGTCTCAATAAGCTCATAAAATCGTTGAAAATATGGTAATTCGGAAACAGATATATAGTATAATATATTATAGACGAATTCCTCCAATCGTCGATGTTCCAAAATGTATTTTAAAAAGGCCAGTGCGACCGGGCCTGCCGCTCGTCGTAGTAAATTTGATGATTTGGTGGTGTGGGCTTGACAGTTATTGCGGAGCGAAAATGTTTGGGTCATTTTTAAGGCCATAAGTGAGTCATATCGATTGGATTTTTAACGAAAACCTATTCCTTGAATATATATCTCATCAGGAAATAGACTTTAAAGAACTCTATGCTATTTACCATCGATTTATGTTGTTGACCAAAGAAAATAAAATAGAACAAAGAAATATTGCGTAAGAAGAAGACAAAGTTTATCAGTATAAAAATAGAAGTGGCCTAATGATGGCTAATCAAAGAGGCGATGAACCTTAGAGTTAAGTTAGACACAAGTATTTTTGTATCGTATTATATTTGTGACAAAGATTTTCCTCTTGTGTAGTCAAATATTTTAAAAAATATAAAAAAAACAAGATTATATAAATAAGTTAATGAAACTTACTTTTTATATATTTTTTTATTCAATTGAAATTAGAGTTCCACAATATCTCGTGTAAAGTAGCTACATTGGAAAGCCACACTGCCCTGGAGATTGTTTGGAGTTTATCCACTGTACATAAGACATCGGTCTAACAAATAAAATACACTTTTTTCCAAATGTTGACTTTGTTCATCAATATATTCTCCTCGAAGAGCAATATAACCATTCTAAATCTTCTCTAACATTTCTATACCTTTTTTATACAATGATTTTGCTTTGCCTTCAAAATATCCTTCAGTTTCGACAATTACTTCTTCATTGGAGCGAAATTTCTTTTCAGCAAGCATTTTTTGAAGCCTGAGAATAGGACATACTCGGTGGGGGACAGATCTGGAGAATACGGTGGATGAGGAAGTGCAATTCATACAAGAGATGGGCGAGGCTCGATTTCGGTCAAGTAACTAACAGAATACTCATTTTGGCGGAGAAGCAGGCTAGAGAATGGAGACGCATATTAGTTTAGTAGACTGGGCCAAAAAATCGACTTTTCTTTAATGGATTCCGAATATATATGATTTGTGATGACAAACAAAAATATTGTGAAAGATAGAGCCTTTAATACTTATATTAAGAAGTGTATCGTCGCGACTTTATGTTGCTTTAATAGCAATCGCATCTTTCGTCCAAAACTCCTAAACCATCAATTTAAAAAATTTAAGCAATACATATTATTGAAGAGAATTGAATTCTCTACAAAAAAGTCTCATTATAAATTTAGGTCAAACAGGCCGTTTCTATGTAATGCTGCCTTGAAGATTGATCTGTTATTACAATTTTAATTTTGTAACTAATGAACGAATCGATATTTGCAAAAATACAATACATATTCTTAAAGAAAATTGAATGCGCTATAAAAAAGGTATCTTAACATTTTTCGCTAAATTGACTCCTGCCAAAGTTATTCAAGTGTATATCTTCAAGTGTATCATCGATAACTTTATGGAAAGGCTTCCGCGGTCGGTAATATTAAAATTACTAGGTTCTTGGGTAGAACCGCGTTTTAGATTTATAAAATCTCCACGTTTCGGCTTCAACTTTGAAGCCATTTTCAAGAGAATCTAGTTGAATTATTCCCAGGCCTCAATCTGCCTACTCCCCAGAGTTCACAACCAGAAAAGAACGTGGACTTGAATCACTTGAACATGGGTTGAAGGTGTTACATCAATAGCACTAGACACCAGGAGTGTGGACGGTGTCTCGACAGTGAATGAGATCGCTGTTGATGAATTGCAGATGGGACGGGGCTTGATCCCGCGTAGTAGTGGGGAGGACGGCGAGAATACTTCTATCGAATAGGTCGGCGTAGGAATTTCGACGTGGGGCTTCGGGCGGGTGTTTGGTTCGCTTACTTCCAAATCCGATCCCTTCCGATACCCTTCAAATGCCTATCTGATACCCTTCTAGACAACGGGATGTCCACCTCCCGTCTCACCTCCAACCACTCAACCGAGCGCCCCACCTACAACCTCACCTATTAATACAGAGGTTGCGCCGTCCACGTTCTTTTCTGGTTGTGAACTCTGGTGACTAAGCAGATTGAGGCCTCGGAGTAAATCAACTAGATTCTCTTGAAAATGTTTCACGAAATATGTTTAAAATCAATAGCAGAATGCAAAAATGGATGAATATATGGGGCATTCAATAAGAAAAAACAAAACTATATCGCCACGGTTTTGTAGGACACCGTGTATATATATATATATATATATATATATATATATATATATATATATATATATATATATATATATATATATATATATATATATCATCATCATCATCATCAGTCCGCATCGATCCACTGCAGGATGAAGGCCTCTTCAGCATGCTTCCAACCTTCACGGTCCTGGGCTTTCCTCTGCCACTCGGGTCCAATATACTTAACGATGTCATCAATCCATCGTGCTTTCGGTCTTCTTCGCGGACGTTTGCGATCAAGCGGTATCCACTCCAGGATTGCCTTGGTCCATCTGTCGTCCCATCGCCTCGCTATATGGCCTGCCCATCTCCATTTCAACTGTTTTACTCTTCCAATGATGTCACAGACTTTTGTTTGTTCCCTGATCCATGCGCAGGACTTTCTGTCTCGTTTTGTAATGCCAAGCATACATCTTTCCATTCCCCTCTGTGCCACCCGAAGTTTTTGAATTGATTGCGATGTGAGTGTCCAGGTTTCACTTCCGTATGTCATAACGGGTAGAACGCACTGATCGAACACTTTTCTTTTCAGGCAAAGTGGGAGTCTGCTCTTAAACACTATGTTGAGCCTACCAAATGCCTGCCAGCCACATTTAACACGCCGTTCCACCTCCCGGGCGGTATTCCCCTCCATGGAAATCCTCTGCCCAAGATATATAAAGCTGTCCACAATCTCTAAATCCCTTCCTAGAACTGAAATTCTTCTGTCCTGAGCGAAGTTATTGAACATAACCTGACTTTTTTTCAGGTTTATTTTCAAGCCAAATGGTTCGCCAGCCCTTTGCAGTTCTTGTATGCGTCTTTGCAGCTCCTCTGGGTCTTGTGAAATGAGAATAATATCATCTGCAAATCTAAGATGGTTTAAGTTTGCACCATTGATCTTTACACCATCCTGTTCCCAATCCAGTTTACGGAATACTTCTTCAAGGCCAGCCGAGAAAAGAATAGGCGAT
Organism: Cosmopolites sordidus; assembly: GCA_031761425.1. Taxonomy (NCBI): domain Eukaryota; kingdom Metazoa; phylum Arthropoda; class Insecta; order Coleoptera; family Curculionidae; genus Cosmopolites; species Cosmopolites sordidus. The sequence continues at coordinate 192,360 of JARFXV010001458.1, read as the reverse complement.
ATTGCGTCACCCTGCCGTACACCTCGTTCTATATTAATTCCCACTTCAAGATCATCAAGGTGAATTGTGGCTATAGCTCCATCATATATCGATTCTAATAGGTTTACATAGGCTCTCTCTACACCTTGGCTAAGCAGTGCATCCATTATCGCATGCTTTGAGATGGAATCAAATGCTTTTTCGTAGTCGATAAAAGCCAAGCACAGTGGCATGGTGTATTCGTTGTGCCTTTCTATGACCTGCTATACAACCTGGATGTGATCCATTGTACTGAATCCACTTCTGAATCCTGCTTGTTCTCTTGGTTGTGCGTCATTCAGTTTTTTTAATATTCTTTTAGAAATTATCTTAGTGAAAACTTTGTACATCACTGATAGGAGGCTTATTGGACGGTAGTTCTTTAAATCTTCCTGTGCTCCTTTTTTATGTAAAAGGATCACTTCTGCATTTTTCCATAAGTCCGGTACTTTTTGTTCTTTGAGGCATTTTGAGTATAATTTTGCCAGTGTTTTATGTAACGTCCAACCACAAGCTTTTAGCATTTCGACAGTTACACTATCCTTTCCTGGAGCCTTGCCGTTCTTCATCAATTCTATAGCATTTGTTACTTCCTCCACTAGGATATCTGGCATTATATATTGTTCTTCCGTGGGTATTGCTGTCCCTGACTGGCTCTGATCTTCATATAACTGGGAATAAAACCTTCTGACAATCTCTAACATTTGGGTACGCGTCCTGCACACTGTGCCATCCTCACGCTTTAAAGCATATATTTGCGTTCTTTTGTTTCTCAGCTTCTGTTTAGCTTTGTTAATTCCTTTGTTTTCTTTCAGGGTTTTTTGCACTAGCTGCATATTGAATCGGCGCGTGTCCTCTCTGATACGTTTTCTTATAGTTTTGCAGAGCTCAGTGTACTCGACCCTGCCAAAAGGACTACCTGCATTTCTCATTGCTCGCCGTTTCTTCATTAAATCAATGGTCTCACTGGAGATTTTTGTTTGTTTGAGACATTTTTCCTCTGGTGCTATTGAAGCAGCCGTTTGAAGTACATTGTTGGCGATTTCTTCATATTGAACTGATATTTCCACGTCCTCTGGATCTTGTAACGCAGCAAACCGGTTTGACAAAGCAATCTCAAAATCGCTTCCTCTCTCCAGCAGTTTTCCAGAATCCACCTTGCCCTTCTTTGATCTTACCATTCTTTCGCGCTCTTTTCGACAGTCAATCCGAACCCTTGCTCGTATTATTCGGTGGTCACTTCCAACATTAAAATTGTTAAGGACAGTACAATTGGTAAATATTGTTTTATCGTTGGTCATGATGTAGTCAATTTCGCTTGTGAGCCCAGATGGACTTTTCCATGTCCATTTTCTGCTGATATTTTTCTTATAGAATGAATTCATAATATATAGTTCTTGTCCTTCAGCAAAATCAACTAATCTGTCACCTCCATTGTCTCGCTCACCAGTTCCATATGGGCCAGTTGCATTTTCGTCTGTTCTTGTTGTTCCAATTCTGGCATTAAAATCACCCATCAGGATTTTGTACCTACATTTCTCCTTGTATAAAAGCTGGGCCACATCATCATAAAATTCCTCAATTTCCTCATCTTTATGGCTTATAGTTGGTGCATAAGCTTGGACGATTTGAAGCCTAAACTTTTTATTCAGCTGAATGACGCATTGGGCTAATCGGTCGGATGTACTTTCAAATTTTACCACACTGCTCTTCAGCTTTCGATTGATGAGGAATCCTATTCCGCCACATCGGCCATTTTCCGTACCTCGAGTGTAGAGTACGTGTCCAGTTGGTTCCAGTTTGATTAACTCTTCACCCTTCCTTCGTGTTTCACAGAGCCCAATAATATCCCAATGTATGTTGTCAAGTTCGATTTACAGTTCTTGCAATCGGGCCTCTGTTTTCATAGTCCGTATATTTAACGTTGCAATGTCAAAAGTCCAATGGCAGCCTGATCTAACCCGGTGATTCTTAGCACCCTCTGCCTTGGGGCAGGTCTTCCCGCTGCCGTAGGTAGTTGCCCCTTGGCCTCCGGGGAATGAGGGCCGTGTTTGAGGTTGTACTGTCATATTTCAACATATTGAAATACCATGTTGAAGGTATGGACCGTAATCTGCCACGCTGGTTCAATGCGGGTTGGCAGATTTTGGATCATGTTAGTCTGAGGCCTCCGCTTTGACCTGTCCGCCAGGGGTGACCCTCCCAGGAGCATAGACTCCAGACGGCATAGCTCAATGCTTCATTGCCCTACTCAAACCCCTTTACCACGTCAAGGTCTGATCCACAAAGGGGGGTCTGATCCTATATATATATAATCTCTATATATATATATATATATATATATATATATATATATATATATATATATATATATATATATATATATATATACGTATCGATGTAAACTCTCGCCGAAACTTTATAGTGTTGTAAAAAGTATCCTATGTTCTATTCCGCGATAGAATGGACTTCTATGCCAAATTTCATTAGAATCGTTCCATCCGTTCGAGCGTGATTGAAGGACAAACATCCAAACAAACAAACTTTCACATTTATAATATTAGTAGGATTCTCTGACATGTTTTGGCCTCGCGACAATTCTCAAAGAGAGTCATGTACAAACTATGTAAAACAGTTTATACATAACTCTCTTGGTCGCAAGGCCGAAACATGTCAGAGAATATTTCGAATATATTGTAAACCAAATACCAAGTGTTTTAAATATTATCATTGTAAATATGTGCCAATAGCACAATCAATCGAAACTAATTTATAGATATATGAATTTTAACTCTAAACTAAAATAGAATTAACTCTTAAAAGAAGATATTTTTGAATTTATAATATATGTTAGAAATTATACATTAACTTCATTAAGTACTTATATAGATAAAGATAGTAACTTTAATGAGATGCGCTGCATCATTGACAATACTCTAATGACAGTACATGCCCTGCATATTAGCTAATTCGGTTATTTCCTTGGAATGTACACGAGAATTCCCGTAGGCTGTTGGAATACCGAAATTCCACTATCAATTAAAATGTAAAGAAAAACCACTTGCTTTTTAATTCAAGCATGGCAATTATTTGATCAAATATGTGTGCATTGTTGAACAAATGTACTGGGGAACTAAAACAAACGTAACGCTCCGGTATACATATTTGAATCAACCTGATAATATACTCACTGTATAGCATAATCTTGATAACAAAAACTGATGCATTTATGTTTGTTTACCATTCTGTTCCCGTATTCGATTGCAAAAATGAGGCAAAATTTCACTGACCTACAAACTTTTTTTATTAATTCTTCCTTCACTTCATCAGTCAAACCATACTAATTTTGGGTTGAGAAAAATGAATATGATAAAGCAACATTTTTATTAGCTCTAGTTTCTATTATATATAATAGGTGGAACTATTTTATTTTAAAGGAAGAGAAAACGATACATTTTAACTACATATGTCAACAACATTGAAAGTCTATTTAATTGTTTTCTAATGCCAGTTACATTGTTTTAAGAGTTTAAAATTGATGGGAGAATACCTGACAGGTTGTTGGATCTGAAGAGAATCATGTTGTGACTTTATGAGATCGTTTTCTTTTGGTTTGGCTCTTGTAGGTGAGTTCCGGCGCATCCCTACACACAAACTAGCAGTAATCAGCAAGTATTGCTTTATTCCGACAGCTTTGATATTTTTAAATTATTGATTGATTTGTCCGTTACTTTGTGATAGTTCATTTTTTAAAAACTAATACAACAATTTTATACTTTGTTATCTATCACTTTTATTTTTAAATTTGTGTGACTATTGTTTCGTAAAACGATTTTACATTCTCAAACACTACTTTAAAACTAAAGTTTTACAGTTGTTTATCTACTTCGACTTATTCAGCCAGGTTTTTTAGTTAGCCCGGAGGCTCTTACTAGTTTATAATGAATTTCAAACCCTAAGATGGGCGCTTTTTAATGTTTTGAGGTCTCTAGCTGACCTTTGCTGTTTATCTATCCTATGTACCTAATTTTATACTTTTATTGGGGCTAATTTTTTATAATATTTTAAGTAGTGGGGAATTTCGGAGATCCTTCAATATATATATATATATATATATATATATATATATATATATATATATATATATATATATATATAAATGTTTAATTTTATTTTGCTTTTTGGCGCTGTATGTAAAATTTTCAGATTTGTAATCTCGGGAAATATATGTTCGGATTGTATGAAATGGTTCGCAAAATTAGAGTGTTCTTTCTTTAATATGTATGCAGATTTATGTTGTTTGAATCTGGTCTGAAAATTTCTGCCGGTTTATCCCATATAGCAGCTACTGCACTCGTTGCAACTTAACATGTAAACTCCAGATTTTGTATTTGGTGATGTTTTACCTTTGGCATTAAAATTTAATTTACTGGTTGACTGGGTGGTTTTAAACACTATTTGCAAATTATGTCAAAGAGCGAGCTATCTGTTCTGAAAGTGGACCTAAATATGAAATTTTACAGTACTTTTTATTATTTGTTTGTTTTACTTTTGGATATATGAATAAGTAATTTAAATAATAAAGCCGTTATTTTGTGCTATTAGTTTTATTTTTTGCACTTCTATTTTTCTATTATTTTCAGATAGAGGAATTGTGAAAGCTCGGTGGATCATAGACTTATATGCAGCATATTTATGTGTAATGGGGTGGATTGATTATTTTTGTAATTGTTATATCTGAGTATGTGGGTGAATTTGAATGGTATGAATTTTTCAAGCGTAAATCACTCGTCTTAGCAAATTGCTATCCACATATCAAGAAGTAATGAAACTGCAGCTTCAAGCATCCTATTTAGTAGCATTAAGAGTGGCCATTGATATGGTCAAGTGATGATAAGTCCAGAAGGAACAAAAAAGTTGAAAACTATACCACTTTCAAAACTGTACACTATATAATATCGAGACGTATTAATAATATGGTCAATGATGTTCACGATCAAATAGCAATTTCTATGTTTTGTCTGATACGAACGCGAAGGGTCATTTAAAAAAAATAGTCTATTTTGCAAATCACTCCTTGGTCGTGCAACTGTCGAAGGACTGTTTAAAGTTTTTATTGATGCAATACAAAACGAAAAAATTATTGATTGATTTGTCCGTTACTTTGTGATAGTTCATTTTTTAAAAAGGAATAAAACAATTTTTTACTTTGTTATCGATCACTTTTATTTTTAAACAAAATTTGTGTGACTATAGTTTCGTAAAACGACTTTACATTCTCAAACACAACTTTAAAACTAAGGTTTTACAGCTGTTTATCTATTCTATGTACCTAATTTTATACTTTTATGGGAGTTAATTTTTTTACAATATTTTAAATGGTGGGGAATTTCGGAGATCCGTCTGATCGTTTAATAGCTGTCTAGACTGATCTTTAGTATATTTATAAATTTCAATAGCTTCTAAAATGTTTAATTTTTTGCTTTTGGGCGCTGTATGTAAAATTTTCAAATTTGTAATCTCGGGAAATATATGTCCGGTATCTATGAAATGGTTGGCAAAATTAGAGTGTTGTTTCTTTAATATATATGCAGATTTATGTTCTTTGAATCTGGTCTGAAAATGTCTGCCGGTTTGTCCCACATAGCAGTTACTGCACTCGTTGCAATTTAACATATAAACTCCAGATTTTCTATTTGGTGATGTTTTATCTTTGGCATTAAAAATGAATTTACTGTTTGACTGGGTGGTTTTAAATGCTATTTGCTTATGTTTCATTAAAGAGCGAGCTGTTTGTTCTGAAATTGAACCGAAATATGAAATTTTAGAGTACTTTTTATCATTTGTTTGTTTTACTTTTGGATATACTTGATGAATTAATAATTGTTTCCGTTTTTATTTATTAACTAATTTCTTTCTCTGAAGCCATTATTTTGTGCTATTAGTCTTATTTTTTGCAGTTTTATTTTTCTATTATTTTCAGATAGCGGAATTGTGAAAGCTCGGTGGATCATAAACTTATATGCAACATATTTATGTGTAATGGGGTGGAATTGTTTGTAATTGTTATATGTGAGTATGTGGGTTTTCTATAGATATTAAATACTAGTTTATTATTTTGTTTGGATATTGAAAGGTCCAGAAAATTTATGGTTTGATTTTGTTTTTATTCAAATGTAAATTTTATTTTTGAATGGATACTATTTAAATTTTGTTCTTTAATTTTTTAATTTTCTTTCTATTTAATTTTCCTTCTATTTGTCTGTCATTTCCGGTATAATAAACCAAAATGTCATCTACATATCTAAAACAAAACAATATATCTTTTGCTTTATCCGTTTTTAAAAAAATATGTTTTTGATGTTTCAAATATTTATTACAGATTTTACTGTAAATATGTTTCGGCTTATTAGGGCTTTCCCACGAATAGCTTGAACTAATAATACTCTTGAGAAAGCCCTAATAAACTTAGAAAAAAAAAAGTTTAAAAAGCTATAAGTTTATTCTTTAAAAGCCTAATAGTTGCAAAATGTTGTAAACTGCGTAATCCATAATATTATTTAAAGATATTCCATGTTTTATTATTAGTCATAATTATTTTCATAATATATTTTTTGTACTGCCCAGCTGTATATGCCCAAGACAATTCAATGATAGAATGGTTGAACTCTGTTCAACAAAAACATTAGATATAAATACTGGATGAATTTTAAACTTGCGATTGAAAACATTCTATTGTGTTTTTATTTGTTTTAATTTTTCCAATGAGAAAATGTAACGTAGATATGGAATCAATAACAAATATTGCTCTACTAAAATTATTTGCCTGTTATAGAAATGGGTGGATAATGCTTTTATCGGAATTGTGCATACATCTATTGGGTTAGTTGCGGTTTGGATCAACCGTGCAGCTTATTAGTTTTATTGTACAGTTCGTGGAACAACGCGAAGTGGTTTTCAAAGTAAAAAGATTCTTTTTCAATTAATTAAAATGTATCTTGAAAAGATTTTGCTAAAAGTCTGTTAACTCGAATATAGCTTTAACACTTCAAAATAATCAAAATTTAATATATATGTGATATTAAAATTTGTATCAAAATTACAAAAATTGTAGGCAAAGCAAACATATATATATATATATATATATATATATATATATATATATATATATATATATATATATATATATATATATATATATATATATATATATATATATATATATATATATATGCAGGGTGTCCCACAAAACCGTGGGGATATAGTTTTGTTTTTTCTTATTGAATGCCCGATATATTCATCCATTTTTGTATTCTGCTATTGATTTTAAACATATTTCGTGAAACATGTCCTATACCTGAGGTGGCGCCCTAACGCCATCCCTCACGAGCCGCCACTAGTAAAGATATTAGTGGAATTATGACTTAACTTTTAATGTAAACAAAAATTTGTCTCCGCTATACAGGGTGTCCAGGATAACTGAGATAAATGAAAAATATTCAAATCATCGCATATCAGTTTTTTTAATGGAATCAAATTAATTTACACGACATAAACGAGGCACCAAATTGAATAAAGAAATAGATAAAAAAGTTTGAAACTACAGTATCAAAAATCAAAATCCAATAAATGGGCCTTCAAGAAGTTCAGATTTAACTCCACTTAATTATCCGTGTGGGATTATGTCAAGAGCAAAGTTTATGAACATAAACCACGTACCATACTGCAACTAATAAGAGTTCATGAGATAATGAAATAGCTTTTAAACAGTTTTCATGTGATACAGAAGAAAGAGTGTACTTCTTTCATAATTAAATAGGAAAAAATATTTTTATGATCTATTATTTTGACTATCGAAAGAAAGTTTAATAAAAATGTCGTTAGTGTAAGTTGTCTGTGTATATGAACATTTTAAAATCAACAGGTCGTACTAAATATTGTACTGACGAAGAACGCCGGCTAATTTTGCAATTGCGAGAACAGAAAAATATGTAATGTCTGAATGATTGTGGCGTGTTCATATATTTTTTTCCTTTATTTGGGTTCCACTATCTAAAACTCAAAAAATATAATATATCAAAAAATATCTGTATTGCTATGCCTTAGGTAGATTTAAATTCAATGTGGTCCCCGATTCTAAAGAATACAATTAAACACATTTAAATATTTGAATACACAATCAGTACAATAAACAATCACACAGTAAACATTACCTATATATATTTTTTGGTAGTATGTCACTGTCATGAAAATCTATTGTTGTCAATGTAAGTATCGTTGACATAGAAAAAAAAATATATTTACTTTCTTTCGTTACTTTATATATTACAAATTAATATAATTTATTTTTTAGTTTAGTTTTGAAAACGGGGGGAGAGTACCCTCCGAAACGTTAACGTTAAAAGTTTGTAAAATTTTTATATCTTTAATAATTTTTTTATAATTTTTAATCTTATAACATTTTTATATCTTTAAAATTTTGTTCGTTAGGCAAATTTATTACAAAAAAAGAATCACTGAGAAATTTGTCTCCGTTTGGTTTTTTGTTTTTACACAGCGATTCTTTCTTTAAATAAAAACAGGTATTTTTGATATTTTTTGAGTTTTAGACAGTGGCGAAAAACCCAAATAAAGGAAAAAAATAACAGAAAAATATTATAAATTCATTTATCAAACTTTGAACAGATCTTGCGTTGTTTCAAAAGTATTAAAAGAAAAAAAACATAGTGCAAAAACCAGAGTTCCAAGGCCGGAAACGAAAAACTTCCAGTCGAGAAGATGCTCGTCTAATTGGCGAAATGTGTAAAAATCCATTTTTGCCTTCGATGATGCTAAACGGGAATTATCAATCTCTATGAGAAGTATTAAGAGACGTTTACCACACTTTGGCTATAATTGCATAATTGCAAGAAAAGTTTCCTATTTGCATAAAAAACAACGTTAAAGCAAAACGTTGCAACGTTAAAGCAACGTTGCATAAAAAACAAAGTTTGTACGAAATAATATAAATGGAGAACATGGGAAAAATGTTCTTTTTTTTCAACGAAACTAAAATAAATTTATTTCGTAATGATGGAAGAGTACGTGTTCGGAGTTTAACATTTGAACTATTGATACTATTGAAACTATTGATTGCGTCAAACATGGTAGTGGTAATTTTAAAATTTGAGGTTTATTTTTATATGCCGGAATTAGTCCAATTCATTGAATAAAACAAAACATGACCAAAGAAATTTAATTAAACATCTTTCAGAATATTATACTACCTTATGCTGAAAAACATTATCCCTAAAATCCCCAAAAACAACGCCAAAAGTGTGAAAACTTCGTTGGATACTTACAATATTGTTTGTTTACTTTGGCCATCTCTCAGTCACCAGACATGAATCCTAACAGAACATTTGTGGAACATTTTGAAGACGCGTCTAACTTTAAGGAAAAAATCAAATACCAAAAAATTATGGGAGACTGTTCAAAAAATCTTTTAATCCATTCCGGTTGAAGTTTGCCGCAATTTTATAGACTCCATGCCTAGACGATGTGCCGCAGTTTTGGAAAATAAAGGCTATCTAACAAAATACTAACTAATAAAGTGATTTTGACTAGTTTGTCCTTGTTATACTACGTTTTTTATGGCGCACTATTTTTAAACACTATTTTTTTTTATAACCAAGCTCTGATTTATTGTGAGGATGTTTATATTTATTTCATATGTCAGTCTATTACTTCTTTTGCTGTACATATAAACTGTTTTGTTCTAGTTTGTTCGTTGATATAAAATAAAATTATGATTTCTAAATAGTACCCCCCTTTTTTTAGGCCATAACGGTATATTTGACTGCAAGGTATTGAATTATATTTTCAAAAATTGTATTTGTTGTTATTTTATCTGTCAAGTTCAGAAAGTTATTTTTGAACGACCCTGATACAACGGCAAAAGAAAGTTTGAATGGATCGTCAAACAAAACGTTTTTGAATCGGGTTGAAATGAATACGTGTAACCGTCACATAAACGAAACATCATAAGAAATTAACCGTCACAATAGACAGGCTATATCTCTATTATGGGGCCGTCCTTCCATTATACACCTGCTTGTTTTTTCAACAAACAATGAACATCAACGCGCGACACCAAAAAAATTAATAATGTAAATGAGTAGCAATATACGCCTAAAACACCTGCTATTTTTTTCCTCGCCCTAGAAATATCCGAACCATAAAGACGTTTTAATTTAATCACAGTCTGGCGTATTCACAGTCAAACTCATCGGAGAAATATGGAATATTTGAAACAATAATATTTTTTTCTGTCTATATTGATATTAAAGCTGACCTATTCACTTCCACGTTATTGTTTGGTTTAATAGAAGTCACATTCTTTAACGCAAATACGATATCGAGTTGTCTGAAAAAGGTATGGATTTTAAGAGAAACAGAAACGTAGTTTATGTAAATATGTAGTTAGTCTGTGATGTAATTACAATCATTATTTAAAACATTTTACCAATGTAGTGACAGATCCATAAGGCTTTGTTTTTAATCTCTTCTTCCGATTTAAAAAATTTCCCATTTAAGCAGTTTTGGACGGAGAGAATTGATATAAGTATGAGGATGTGTCTTCGGCCGAAGAACATTGATATAAATATATATATATATATATATATATATATATATATATATATATATATATATATATATATATATATATATATATATATATATATATATATACCAACTATAAGTCATAGGGATGAGGAAATTGAGGAATTTTATGATGATGTGGCCCAGCTTTTATACAAAGAGAAATGTAGGTACAAAATCCTGATGGGTGATTTTAATGCCAGAATTGGAACAACAAGAACTGACGAAAATGCAACTGTCATAAATGGAACTGGTGAGCGAGACAATAGAGGTGACAGATTGATTGATTTTGCTGAAGGACAAGAACTATATATTACGAATTAATTCTAGAAGAAAAATATCAGCAGAAAATGGTCATGGAAAAGTCCATCTGGGCTCACAAGTGAAATTGACTACATCATGACCAACGATAAAACAATATTTACCAATTGTACTGTCCTTAAAAATTTTAATGTTGCACCAGAAGAAAAATGTCTCAAAACAAACAAAAATCTCCAGTGAGACCATTGATTTAATGCAGGTAGTCCTTTTGGCAGGGTTGAGTACACTGAGCTCTGTAAAACCAGAAACTGAGAAACAAAAGAACACAAATATATTCTTTAAAGCTTGAGGATGACACAGTGTGCAGGACGCGTACCCAAATGTTAGAGATTGTCAGAAAATTATATTCCCAGTTATATGAAGATCAGAACCAATCAAAGACAACAATACCCACGGCAGAACAAATGCCAGATATCCTAGTGGAGGAAGTAACAAATGTTATAGAATCGATGAAAAACGGCAAGGCTCCAGGAAAGGACAGTGTAACTGTCGAAATGCTAAAAGCTGGTGGTCGGACGTTACATAAAACACTGGCAAAATTATACCCAAAATGCCTCAAAGAACAAAAAGTACCTGACTTATGGAAAAATGCAGTGATCCTTTTACATAAAAAAGGAGCATAGGAAGATTTAAAGAACTATCGTCTAATAAGCCTCCTATCAGTAATGTACAAAGTTTTCACTAAGATAATTTCTAAAAAAATATTAAAAAAACTGAATGACGCACAACCAAGAGAACAAGCAGGATTCAGAAGTGGATTCAGTACAATGGATCACATCCAGGTTGTACAGCAGGTCATAGAAAGGCACAACGAATACACCATGCCACTGTGCTTGGCTTTTATCGACTACGAAAAAGCATTTGATTCCATCTCAAAGCATGCGATAATGGATGCACTGCTTAGCCAAGGTGTAGAGAGAGCCTATGTAAACCTATTAGAATCGATATATGATGGAGCTATAACCACAATTCACCTTGATGATCTTGAAGTGGGAATTAATGTAGAACGAGGTGTACGGCAGGGCGACGCAATATCGCCTATTCTTTTCTCCGCTGGCCTTGAAGAAGTATTCCGTAAACTGGATTGGGAACAGGATGGTGTAAAGATCAATGGTGCAAACTTAAACCATCTTAAATTTGCAGATGATATTCTCATTTCACAAGACCCAGAGGAGCTGCAAAGACCCATACAAGAACTGCAAAGGACTAACGAACCATTTGGCTTGAAAATAAACCTGAAAAAGAGTCAGGTTATGTTCAATAACTTCGCTCAGGACAGAAGAATTTCAGTTTTAGGAAGGGATTTAGAGATTGTAGATCGCTTTATATATCTTGGGCAGATGGTTTTAATGGAGGGGAATACCACCCGGGAGGTGGAACTGCGTGTTAAATGTGGCGGGCAGGCATTTGGTAGGCTTAACACAGTGTTTAAGAGCAGACTCCCACTTTGCCTGAAGAGAAAAGTCTTCGATCAGTGCGTTCTACCCGTTATGACATACGGAAATGAAACCTGGACACTCACATCGCAATGAATTCAAAAACTTCGGGTGGCACAGAGGGGAATGGAAAGATGTATGCTTGGCATTACAAGACGAGACAGAAAGTCCTGAGCATGGAGGAGGGAACAAACAAAAGTCTGTGACATCATTGGAATAGTGAAGCAATTGAAATGGAGATGGGCAGGCCATATAGAGAGGCGATGGGACGACAGATGGACCAAGGCAATCCTGGAGTGGATACCGCTTGATCGCAAACGTCTACGAAGAAGACCGAAAGCACGATGGATTGATGACATCGTTAAGTATATTGGACCCGAGTAGCAGAGAGTGAAAGTTGGAAGCATGCTGAAGAGGAAGCTGAAGAAAGCTGAAGCTGAAGCTGAAGCATGCTATATATATATATATATATATATGCCAAATCGACCACTTTTGAACCCGACCCCCTTTCGATTTCGCTGAAACTTTTATGTTCATTTCTGTTAGTATAGTTAGTGTCTGATCTCCACATTGTAAATTTCGTTACTAATTTATTGTTTGCCATTCTTCTTATATGGCCAAATCAGCGGAGTCTTTGTACTTTTATGGTTTTCACTATCTTCTGTCAAAATAGTTTTTATTTCAAAATTCTTAACCTTATGTATTCATCTTTTGCAACTTTCTTTAATCCATATATTCTTCTTACTATCTGTTCCAATCTTGTTAAATTCATTATCTCCGCCCCATAGGTCACCACCCGTCTAATACCTGCTTTATATACCTTCATTTTTGTATTTATACTTATGTTTTTGCTTTTCATAATGTTTTTGAATTTATAATAGGCTCTGAGTCCTACCTTACTCTGTGATGAATTTCTATGTTTCTGTCACTTTTGCTATTTATTATTATTCCCAAATATTTAAAGTTTCCACTACTTCAAATTCGTAATTTCGTGTTTTTACTGATTTGGTTTTTAATTACTTGTCCCCGTTTAACAACATCGAAAGCTTGCTTCAAATCAATATACACAATTTGTAACTCTATTCCCTAATATATATATATATATATATATATATATATATATATATATATATATATATATATATATATATATATATATATATATATACATACCAGGTGCCCCATTAAGGATGGATCGCGGCCATATGTTGAAAACTATTTATCCCACAGCTTTGGGGAAAAAAATTGTACTAAAAATGATCATGAGAAATTCACCAAAATTATTTTTAAGCTTCTAAAACGACCGCAAGAGGGCGTGACGAGCTAAACATTTTTAAAAATCATTTTTTTGTGTATTTTCAAGTGTTAACCGAGTAAGAAAAATTCACAGTTATAATTAGCAAACTGTCTCCTACAACTTTGTTTTATGACATTTTGTCGTTACTTCGCGAATAAAGAAGTGGGGGGAAATTTTACCTATTTAGATAAAAAGTTGTCTAATGTCCGTTTACCTAAACCGATTTTCCTTAATTTGGATTCATTTAAAAGGCAATTGCTGGGACAATCAGATATTCTGGGAGATAAATTATTTAGTTTATAAATGAAACCTCGAGGTGGCGTTACATTCAACAATAGTTTTTTGAAGTTTTGTTCAGTTTTTTCAAATGGAATGGTACAGCTTTTATTACATGGCTAGAAACGTAATTTAAAGAGGAATCATCCAGTGAAAACCCGAAATCGATATCTCTGACATGTCAAGAGATATTTCGATTTTTCTGAAAAAAATCAGTTAGTTTTAATTTTTACCGTAATATCAAGTTAAAAATTGGTCTTAATATTTAGGTCGCAATCGCAACCGCAACAATTTTATTTAAAAAATAAAATTATCTATTCAGTATCAATCATCATAAATGTTCTAATCCTGACCTTGATAATATTTTCTAATTTAATTACATATGCGGAAAAAAATGCCTTTCCCCAATTGTTGCATTTTCTCTTTTGTGATTCTTAAATACTACTTGACAGAATATTGAAATCAGTCATTAATAAATATACCTACTCTTTCTTTTAAACTAAATGAATGGATGAATGAAATTATGCGTTTTCGGGTTTCCAAATAAACGCATGCAATCCTTAGGTACATTACACAAAGAGTGTAAGAAGGAAACCATGGAAACAAACAAAAACAGTCAAATTAACTTGTCAGTTTTGAAATGCATTACATTTGAACATTGCATTTATTGATTATTAATAATTATTATAATAATATCTAACAATGCTTTTTACGAATAACGAGGCCTATGACATGTTGGCGGTGTATTTCCAATGTTTTGAAAATGCATGTAATGCAGAGCGGCAATATGCAAGTCAATATCCCGAAAGAAGACATTATTCGAAGAAGGTGTTTACACGTCTAGCAAGACGCTTACGAGAAACAGGAATTGTGCATCCAGATCCAGTCCGCACCAGGTTACGTTCGATTCGTAATGGAGATAATGTCGTAAATGTTCTGGCTTATGTTGAAACCAACCCCCATTTAAGTATCAGACAAATATCTGAAGAATTAGGTGTTAGCAAGACATCCGTTCATCGAATCTTAAGCTGCACCCCTATCATGTTGTCTTACACCAAGCCCTTTTGGATAACGATTTCGACAGACGGTTAGACTATTGTCACTGGTTAAAAAATATGTGTAGTGGAAATAAACAATTCTTAAAACGCATACTATGGACTGATGAAGCTACTTTTAGCAGTGATGGAGGCGTTAACTTACATAATATGCACTACTGGGCAGTTGCTAATCCACACTGGATGTTAGAAATCAACCACCAAAATAGATGGAGTGTGAACGTATGGTGTGGTGTTTTGGGAAACAAAATTATTGGTCCCTTTATTTTTAATGGACATTTGAATAGTGAAACATATTTAAATGTTTTACAAAATTGACTGCCAGAACTAATGGAAGATGTTTCGTTGGAAACAAGAAGACAAATGTGGTACCAGCATGATGGATGCCCTGCCCACTTCTCGCAGGTGGTTCGAAACTTCTTGGATGCTTCGTTTCCAAATCGTTGGATAGGATGGGGTAGTTTATTTTCGTGACCGGCTCCCTCACCTGATTTGACAGTCCTCGATTTTTACTTGTGGGGAAGACTAAAAGACCTTGTTTTTCAAACTCGTCCTACCACACGAGAAAACATGATTGAAATAATTCAAAATTCAATAACCAGCATTTCATGAGCGGAAATTGAAGCTGCCGTTTTTAGTACTCGTCGAAAAATAAATCTTTGCATTTCTAAGGATGGAAGGCATTTTGAACATTTAGAAAGGCGTTAAAGTTCAGATTCTGTTAATTATTAGACTGTTGTGCTGTTAATTTTATTTGACTGTTGTTATTATTATCTTCGTTGTTGGCCCGTTGGCCTTTAAACACTCTTCAAATTAATATGGCACGAAGAATTTGGATCAGTCCTAAGCCTGGGTAATGTGTGAAGGAAGGCAAACATTAGGTTAATATTTTTTTTAACTTAATGCAGGTAGTAGTGAAATAATAACTGATTTTTTCAGAAAAATCGAAATATCTCTTGACATGTCAGAGATATCGATTTCGGGTTTTCACTGGATGATTCCTCGTTAAATTACCTATCTAGCCATGTAATAAAAGCTGTACCATTCCATTTGAAAAAACTGAACAAAACTTCAAAAAACTATTGTTGAATGTAACGCCACCTCGAGGTTTCATTTATAAACTAAATAATTTATCTCCCAGATTATCTGATTGTCCCAGCAATTGCCTTTTAAATGAATCCAAATTAAGGAAAATCGGTTTAGGCAAACGGACATTAGACAACTTTTTATCTAAATAGGTAAAACTCCCCCCCACTTCTTTATTCGCGAAGTAACGACAAAATGTCATAAAACAAAGTTGTAGGAGACAGTTTGCTAATTATAACTGTGAATTTTTCTTACTCGGTTAACACTTGAAAATACACAAAAAAATGATTTTTAAAAATGTTTAGCTCGTCACGCCCTCTTGCGGTCGTTTTAGAAGCTTAAAAATAATTTTGGTGAATTTCTCATGATCATTTTTAGTACAATTTTTTTCCCCAAAGCTGTGGGATAAATAGTTTGCAAGATACGGCCGCGATCCAGGTAGGGGTATATATATATATATATATATATATATATATATATATATATATATATATATATATATATATATATATATGTTATAGTTTTTTATAGTTTAGTATGATTTATAGTGCGGCTAAAGCGATGAGAATTCTACATTAAAATGATGTTTTAAGAGTTCAAGGGAAATGAGTCTTGGTATTTTATTATGTTTTTAGGTATATTAGGTATTCTAGGTGTTTACTTCCACTCTAAATTAGAGCATCCCGATAAGATATCTTCAAGAGTTTCAGATGAAGAGTTGCACATTCTAATGTTGTCTGAGATATTTTCTTTTAATATATACGTTCCACAGTTACATGTTGGGGCAACTTGATCTTGTATAACAATTATGAAGCCTTCAGTTTCAGCGAACAGGTTGCAAGTATTCATGCATTTCATGTATTCATGCATTTCCTTGCTCGCCCATGATTGTATTCTACCGCTGTTCTCACACCTGTGAAAGCGGAACATACGTTAGAATTTAGATTTAGAAGAGTATATCCCATATCGGCAATTATTAACATTCTGTGCAGGTTGCTTTACTTCAACAAGAAGTAATCTCGAGGACTTTTCTTTTGTTAATGGCACATATCAGCAACGTCTACAAATTCCCTTCCTCCCATTTCTCGTACGAGGTTCACTCGTTCGATAGCTGTCTTTGGATGAAGACATGTGAACTTGGTAAGACTAGTACGGACTGTACAATGGATAGGCTCTAGGTCAGTGCCTGTCCAGTTAACGATTCCAAAGGACTAGATTAGGATTGGCATAGGTATTGATAAGTTAACGGAGTTCACTAAGTTAGTGAGTGCACTAAGTTAACGGAGTTCAGTTCGGTTTTCAGTAGATAATGAAGACGGCTGCAAAATAAATTGGATAGCTTCTGTTTAATCAGGCAATGTTTGATCTTATTTGTTTGAAGGATTCCAAGTCTAGTTGGATTTCAGGGGATTGTAACAATTTACCTTTAACAATTATAACTGTTTGACACATATTTATTCCAAATGTCCATGCTAGTTGTATGTACTATTTTTATAACACTTTCAAGGTGGGGTTTTGAAGATGTGTTGAGCTTCAGATCATCCATATAGAACAAGTGACTAAGGAGAAGTTGGAATCCATATTCTATTTCATTCAGGATACTGGATTATGGATTTAATGCAAGACAAAACCACATAGCACTAAAAGCACGTCCCTGGAATATCCCTCTATTTAGTTTTATTGTTTCAGATGCCAATATTCCCCCAAGAATCCCAAGTTTTCGCGTTTAATATTATACTCCAGTTCGGTATACTTATTAAAGAAACGGTATATTCTGGGGTAAACATCGTACACTTCTGAAACCTTTAGAAGTCAACTGTGTGGGATAGAATCAAAGGCTTTCTGATAGTCGATGTAAGACATGAAAAGATTTCTTTGTTTCATCTTTGCCAGTCCCAGAATGACTAAGTCAATAATTAATTGTTCTTTGCATGATATGGTCCTGTTTCTGCAGTCTTTCTGTTCTTTGGCTAAAATGTTATTTGCTATATGTGTAGATGTAAATTTTATTATTGATACAACCCGAAAAGATTTTGTAAACGGTTGGCGGACATTTTATTGTACGGTATTATGAGGGGTCACTTATGCTATCGCCTTTGGGTAAAAGGTAAAACAAGTTTAAAGAACGAAAAACAAGTCTATTATAAAGCTTAATAAGTTTTAAACATTAAAATAGCTCAAAAAGATATTAGGAGAGAATTGAGGAAATGTAAAAAAATACTAAGTGGATGGAAGATACTGTATAAACATCTTTAACATCTTTGTGAAAGTGAAATTAGCATAATTTAACAGATATAATTTTCCGAAAGCAATTGTTTAAAATTGATTATAAAACCACCTTGTATTTATAAATTAAAATATATTTTTTTAAACAAAGAAAACTGAAACTGAAACTGAAATAATACACATTATAATCTAAAAAACGTGTTGCCTTTTCCGAGAATAATCCAAGGAGGAATTCCTTAAAAGAAAATCAAGCCAGTTATCAGTAAAACACATCCTGATATCAGCTGAAAATGATCTTTCAATAAAGTATTCGACAAACCGGTAAAAAAAACATCACGTTGATATTAATTGAGACACAAAAAGCGTCGGTATTTTCTAAAAACGGTATTGCGGTGTGGTCTCGAAAAGATTTTGTAAACGGTTGGCGGACATTTTATTGGACGGTATTATGAGGGGTCACTTATGCTATCGCCTTTGGGTATAAGGTAAAACAAGTTTAAAGAACGAAAAAGAAGTCTATTATAAAGCTTATTAAGTTTTAAACATTAAAATAGCTCAAAAAGATATTAGGAGAGAATTGAGGAAATGTAAAAAAATACTAAGTGGATGGAAGATACTGTATAAACATCTTTAACATCTTTGTGAAAGTGAAATTAGCATAATTTAACAGATAGAATTTTCCGAAAGCAATTGTTTAAAATTGATTATAAAACCACCTTGTATTTATAAATTAAAATATATTTTTTAAACAAAGAAAACTGAAACTGAAACTGAAATAATACACATTATAATCTAAAAAACGTGTTGCCTTTTCCGAGAATAATCCAAGGAGGAATTCCTTAAAAGAAAATCAAGCCAGTTATCAGTAAAATACATCCTGATATCAGCTGAAGATGATCTTTCAATAAAGTATTCGACAAACCGGTAAAAAAAACATCACGTTGATATTAATTGAGACACAAAAAGCGTCGGTATTTTCTAAAAACGGTATTGCGGTGTGGTCTCGATAAATTAGACCATTAAAATAATGATCTTGAGACAATCGACCCGTAATTAATCATGATATTGTTCTTGCCGGGCGCATCTGATATCGTTAATTAGAAGGGAAACACATGGGGCTTTTTTGCTCCCGCTTCTTTTTTTTACCAAGATTTTTTTTCACGGCGACCTTTCTCGTTTAAAAAGGTAAGTGTTTTAGACTGGAAAATATAAGGGGGACGGCTATTGTAACTAACTAAAAAAAAACGAAGAATATTGGGCGGAATGTCAGGTGAGCTGGCTTGGCATCATAATTTTAATTAGTCTATAAGGAGTTTATAAGAATGGTGGTATTAATCATCCCTTAATAATGTTAGTATTATCTATTATTAAATGATTTTCAGAAGGCATAGAACTTTGTTCTTAATAATTAAGAACTTGCTCGGGTAGGTTTGACCAGAATTGGTATATAAGATAAGAGCATTAATGGTTTCATACAATGTAATCTGCAATCTGTAAAATACTTCACGCAAATTCACGTGTTTTTAGACCCCACCCTTCCCCTCTCTTACGCTGCATCACATTTTTTTAACCTCCTAATTAATAATACGTCACAAAACACCTCCCTTCATAAAAATGATTATTAGTATATGTTTTTATGATTATTAATATAGAAAAATTGTTTTAAAATAATCTCATTTATTTATAAGATTTTTGTTGCGAAGGTTGCTATTTATGTATCCGGAATTGGTAACAATTGTGTTGCTAGGTGCCATCTGACATATACATAGTAAAGTTTGACATTGTTGACTGTAGACGTACCATTTGTGTTGTTTAGAGACTTGAAACATTGAATCTCAGTCAAAAATGGAATTAACTCGTGAGTATTTTCGTGCGATAATTTACTCGGCTTTCGACGTTGATTATCTCAACAAAAGTGCATCGATCAACTCATTTTGGCGATGCAGCACCATCTAAAACCACTGCATATCATAGATTTAGTCAATTAATTTGTGTCCGTCGTTCGCTCGCGGACGAATATAAAGAACGTCGACCAAAATCAGTTGTTGTGCCAGAAAAGATCGATACTGTGCGCGAACTGATAAAGCAAGACCGTCATGTGAGATGAAGGCATCTCTGTGAAAAAAGATTTGTGCGCGTTGGATTCCGCATGATTTGACAATCGCTCAAAAAGAGGCTCGCGTGGTGCAAAGAAATGCTCAAAAAGTACAATTATGGTGCATCAAAAGCCGTGTATAATAGACTGGTGATGAATCTTGGATCTATCCGTATGAGCCCGAGAGTATACAGTAGTCTACTGTATCGGTCTTTCAAAATGGACCAAACCCAATAAAAGTTGTTCGCACAAGAAGCAAATCGTCGCCTGTTCTTTTGGAATAAATGGGCATGTGGACACAGTGCCACTAGAGAATCGTAGAACGGTCAATTCTGAATGGCCTACAACGATTTGATGTAGTGGTACATTGAAGTCTTTAGAGAAATAAGAAAAAACAACCAGTGACGTAGATTCAGTTTTCACCATGACAACGTGAGCTCTCACACATCGAACCGAACAACTCAATATTTGACCAGGTCAAAACGTGGAATTGATCGGTCATCCGCCGTACAGACCTGATTTGACACCTAATTATTTCTTTTTGTTCCCATCCCTGAAGAATAAAACTATGTGGTCAATTTCGGCACCAGAAGAAGCGTTTGGTGCGTTCAAAATGCATTTTGGAGATACCTCGATCGGAGTGGAAATAGTGCTATGGAGATTGATTCAAACGTATTTAAAAGTGTATCAATCATCGCCGAGAATAGTTTGAAAAACAATAAAACCATATTTTCAAAGATATTTTTTTTTTTAATTTATTATTCCGAATACATAAATAGCAACTCTCTTATTGCATACAGGACAACAAAACATGCTTGGATAAACACTAGGAATAATTTACTTTATTGGATTAATTTATTAATTTTTGTGTACACCATGGTGGTATAAAGTAATGATAAAAATCTCTGTAACTGTGCGAGGCTTGGATTGAATTAGATGATGTTCGTCTTCTTGTGGGTAAACAACCCAGTCAGACTCTACACATGCTTCAATTGGATTTTATTGAAGAGCAAAAAAAGTGCAATACCCAGAATAAAAATTTAAATTATAATAAATATATAATCATTTTATTACATACCTTGAACGCAAATACAGCTACGATTTTCTCTTGTTTGGCCATGGATGTGGAGTCAAAAGACAGATTCTTTTTAAATGGAATATCGTTTTTTTCGTAAATTTAGTAAATCGATCTATTTTTCAACAAAGTCCTTAAGTAAGCCTTGTCGAATTCCGCAAAATAGTCCGCTGTTTGGACGATGATCTCTCCATTTACTATATATTTATTTCCAGTCAGCCATTTTTTTATCAAGAGCGTCAAAAGCCGAAATATCTCTATACCAATGTCATCTACACCCCAATGATCTTCATTGTCAAAGTGATTGCTTTTCATTATCTCAGCTGAATTGCTTGAATTTCAACGATGTCAGCTGTTTTGGCATCAAGTTCTCGAGATAATCGATCTTCGGTATGTTTATTTGTATTATCTACAATAATTTCAAGTAAATTTTCGGGAAATAAATACCTCCATATCGACAAAGAAGTTTTTAGTGTTTTAACAATTCCTTTTGGACCTGGTAAATGGGTAATTAAATTTTCTCAACGGGTTCTCACATTTTTTGGAGGACAGTGTTTCTTCCATTTGGTAGTTTGATTTTACCTATGAAAAATGGAGATTCTTACAGCTTCTTACCAAACACCCAATTCATTATCTGAAATATCCTGTTCATATACACAGTGCATCCATTAACTATCAGTACTGGTCCGGAAATATATGATTAAAACGAAATACCTGGCATTAAAAAAAAAAATATTATTCGAAAAATTTTCCTCTCGCTTCGATACATTTATTATATCGATTCAATAGTGAATGAAATGCGTGCTCCAGCTCATTTTGTGGAATAGTCTCCAAAGCACGCGTCGAAGCTGTTTGGATGGTTTGAATGCCTTTAAAAAACATCATTTCAACTTTAATTTCAACTTTGGAAACAAGGAGAAGTCACAAGGGGCTAAATCTGGTAAATACGGTGGGTGGTTGATCACACACACTTAGTTTCAGGCTGAAAATTGACGCACAATTAACGATGCGTGACTTGGAGCATTATTATTATCCATATCCTTGTAAAGAATGAGTCGAATCGTTTCTTTGGCGATATTCAAAGCCTCTTCCATCATTTTTAGTAAAGCACTGCAGTCATTTGCTACAAAATCGCTAACTGTTTCAAGCATTTCGGGAGAGTGAGCTGAATTGGTCTCCCATTACGTTTGTCATCGTCTAGTAACACTCTGTCATTCAAAAAACGTATATGCCACAGAAAAACATTTGTTCTGTTTAAACAATCATCGCTGTATACTTGCTGCATTAACCGGAATGTTTCCGACGTAGTTTCACCGAGTTTTGTGTTAAATATAATAACAGTTCTTTGTTCCATGATTTTATTTATACATCAAACTTTTTCGCTGACTATACTAGTTGCTGAGATATATTTTAATGTACCCTTTAATGTGTCCTTTCATCACATTCATCAACTGGTAATTCTTATTCATCAGAGGATCGGATAGATCTCTTGTTCTTTTTCGTAGGACGCCATTCTAAAAATGTATATGTGTAACAGTGACAACAAAAAATATCGAAAAGAACATACCTTATCAAAAGAACCCAGAAAAATAAATTAATATGTTTTGTTACGTCAGTGGTCGTTGCGGATTTTGAGTCCGCAATCTTGAATAATTTTTCAAAGCCCGATACTACTCCTTGGCTCATTCAATCGTCTACTAATACACGTTCTTCCCGGTAGGTATTGAGAAGCGCAACACTTGTAAGAGAGTGCAATGGAAATTATTGTCGAAACAAATCCGGTGCCGAGCAACAGTCCACGCGCGACTACTGAAGGGGTAAAGCATTTGTTCTTCAACTGCAATAAATATAGTTTTTTTGTGCTTCAAATAACAGAAATTACCTACAAAAATGAAATCTCTATAGTTAAGAACTCTAAGAAAGTATGATAATGTAGTTGTCAGATGTAGTGCCAGATCGAACGTTACGCCACCACTCTCATTATTTTATTTATATACCTCGTAGGTGTAAAGAAGATAAATCCGACAATTTTCTTCGTCGCGAGGTAAAAAAAAAACGTCGCCAGGTTCACATAACAAACATTCTCGCCTTTCTGTTATCTCGTTCATTTGGTTTTTCGATAATTCGCACTAGAACCGTGACTCGTATATGCGACGCGATCGATTCGCATGTCCAGGTCCCATAACCCCCATCGAACCGGGGCTCTCATTCCGTTTGATTTATATAACTGAAACGGTAGCTGGTTTAAAATAATTTTTATGTGATTTGTTATCGGAAAATCCTCACCATTCACCCGATTTTCATCGCGAATTAGAAGATCGTTTCTCAAATTACTCGGAGTTTTTCTTTATCAACAACTTTTTCCGTGTCGCATATACTGAAACTGATAATCTGTATTTTTCTAGAGATTTTCCTTCCTTTTCGTTGTAGTTGTTAGAGAATTTAGACTGGTCATGCAGATATTTCTATTACTTGTAATCGATGTTTTATATATATTCAATTTTGGGGACCAAAAACTTCCATACTGGATTAAAACATGATATATGTTCATATTAAACTTATCTTACTAGTATCTGTATTCATTTTTTAAAGTTCTATTGTGTACGTTTAGATATGGATATGTGTAATATCTGAGACTGGTGGTGTAGGATTCTCCTTTGTAGGGTAGACAGGCCAGCATCTTAAGTGTCTCCTTTACGCGTTTGAACTCTCTAGAGCCACTTGGTGGTCCGTAAAAAATCTTTTCGTGAACCAGATTTTCATAGTGCGTTCAGAAAGTAAGTACGACAATTTCAAGCAACGATACACCATCAAGTTTTGTTTCAGAACTGGGCGTAGTGTGACAAAAAGTTTTACAAAACTTCAACAGGCCTCAGGAAATACTATTTTGTCAATAATGCTAGGTGATTTAAAGCATTCTCACAGGGTCAAGTCGATTGAAGATTAATCTCGCACCGGAGGGCCTTTGATGGGAAGAAACGATGAAAATGTCCACAAAATCTGGACTCTTGTACGTTCTCATCATCGATGAACGGTCAACATGATCGCAGAAAACTTATTTATTCAGCGTGGATGAGTTTATCAGAGAGATGAAAAAAATATGCGCGAAAATTGTTTCAAAACACCTTTCGTAGTAACGTATCATTACTGGAGACGTGTCTTCGATTTTTGAAGACTACCCGAAAACAAAGTGCCAATGCTAGGAAGAGCACACCCCAACCTCACCAGAGAAGGTCTTGATATACTTCGAAAAAGGGTTATTCGTGTGAGACCGAACATCAAGAACACCTGGCTGCTGCATCACGACAATGCGCTTTGAAACACAGCGATTTCAATTAACGAATTTTTGCCAAAGAAAAACATCGCTGTGTTTCTGCAGCCTCCTTATTCAGCAGACTTGAGTTTTTGTGATTTTTTCCTTTTTCCAATACTGAAAATTAATTTCAAAGGATAATATTTTGGGATATTTGAGAACACTAAACAACTGAACAGCTGAAAGCAATTTGAATGTCTGAGTTGCAACACTGCTATGTAGAGTGGACAAACCATCAGAAACCAAAAAACCATGAAATCACTCCCATTATTTTATGTACACCTCTGGTACTGTTAATACGTACATTAATACGTACATCAATCACATCACCGTGTTAAGTGAAAATAGGCAAAATTTGACACCATAGCGTATATCCTTAAGTATTGTGATTACAAATTTCCCAATTTTTCAGTGTTTTTTTGTCTAACGTGATCCTTGTTAACCACGCTATTAACCACATAAATCAAACAATAAAAGTTGTTCATTTAGTAAAAAAAGTTTTATTGAATAGTACTGTAAAAAAATTATCAGCTAACTTTGAAACTTCATCTTAAAAAAAATGTATCACATTACCGTGGGCTTTAAGTTATTTCAAAAGATTTAGTCAACATTTCAAAATGGTACAATTGGCACTTTTGTTTCCACAAAAAATATTGCTTATTTTTTTGGCAAAAGGACCCCCTTTCAAAAAACTCATACCTTGATAAAACTCATACCGTGTGTGCTCAAAAATGGACTTTACCAGAATAAGTGAGATGGATAGATGTGATAGAGTGAGATAGTTAGTGACGCTGTTCGACGATGAATTAAAGAGAGACAGATTGACATTCAACTTTAAAATGGTCCATTTTGTGAAGATTTTAAAAATGATATAACAATTAGCATTGTTCTTTCCACAAAAACAATATTATTGCCTTTTTTTGCAAAAGAACCATATTTCAAGAAAACTTAACCCAAAGGCAATATGATTGAGTCAAATGAATCATTGGTCTAGTATTTTATTAAGATAAAACTTAATCAAAATGAAGCAAATGGTTATATTGTTTGCCTTCGGTATGAATACATGGTCTGCATCGCTTTTCGCCAGTCGTGCGAATCTCCTTTCATTTATTTCGTCTTTTGTTTCCACAATTACGTGATACAGTTCGGCTAGATTTTGTATTGGTTTTGAATACACTTTATCATTTATGCATCTCCAGTAAAAGAAATCAAGAGGGTTTAGGTCCGGAGAATGAGGAGGATACTCAATTGATCCACGGCGCCAAATCCACCTTTCGGGATACTATCCGTTCAAATAATCCTGTACAGGACGAGCATAATGCGCTGGGTAAATATTTTGTTGAAACTACATTTATCTGTAGATAATAAGTCGTATATCTTCTAACAAAGTTTCCAGGTCGTTTTGGAGAAAATCCAAGTAGTTGGTACCATTGAAAGTTTCAGGCAGTTCAACTGGTTCAATTATTTGTCCGTTTAAAATTCCTGTCCACATGTTAATTTTAAATTGATACTGGGGCCGGTCCTCATGCGTTTAATGTTAGTTTTGGGTGTACCAACTATGTAAGTTATGCAAGTTGAAATAATCGTCTTTTTTAAACGTCGATTTGTATGTCCATAACATTTTTCGGAAAATAATTGCGGATCTACAAGATTTCTCGTCAACATTGTTTTATAAAAATCGATTCTGGGGTGTAGTCACCATGTAGCAAACAGTGTGACTATCTATCTCACTCTGTCACATCTGTCCATCTCCCTTACACTGGTGAAGTCCATTTTTGAGCATACACAAGTATTTTTTATCATGGTATGAGTTATGAAGTGAAAATAACACTGAAAAATTGGGAAATTTGTAATCACAGTACCTAAATATATATCGGCACCAGCTTGATGTTTATATATATATATATATATATATATATATATATATATATATATATATATATATATATATATATATATATATATATATATATATTGATAAAAAGATTCTTCTTAACTAAGAATTATTTGTTGATTATCTACTATTCTGAACAAGGATTACTTCCTCTATTGGAACCTTCTGTGTGTAACATTAAACTCAATGAGATTTATCGCGTCGATGTAGTTACCGCGTCGCGTTGAACAAACATTCCAAAAATCAATTAACCTCTAAAAATGGATATTTAATATGGACTACAAGATCTCCAGCTCATATTGGCTGCCGCTGACTTAGCATCTCTTAATAGCAATAATAACAATAACATATATTTAGTTTATTAGCAAATCAATGAGGTGAAAATGGACGTCATCAGACATTCAAAAGTTCTAGACAACATTTCCTTGTGATTCTGGAAGATTTTCGAAGGCACCATTGAATTCTACATTCCCAGTTGAGCAGAACATAGCCAGGTAAGTAGTAGAGCTTCTCAAACACTGTTCTTTACACGTTGGAATTTTTCAGCTCATCTTGCTCTTCGTAGTGCATCTTGCCCTCCTAATATCCATTTGCGTTTCTTGTGCGCTTGGAAGGACCATCTCTAACGTTAAAAAGGCGTCGAAATTGAAGTTGAAGATGGGAATTCTTCAATTTTGAAAGAAAATTGTAACTCTACAAATGAATGTTGCTCCATGTTTAAAAACTCTGTTTTACTCTGAAATAAACACTTTTACTCTGAAACACAGAATGAATAATGTTATACCAAAAATAAGATTTGAATTTAAAATGTGGGACCTTCTTGTGTCTCACCCCGTAAATCCATAAAAATGAAACTTACACATTTCGAGACAAATTTCTCTGAAAATTTCTATTGGTTCAGATCTGAAAGATATTGTGTTTCCTGGTCTTAAGAAGCAATCAAGTCTTCGTTCGAAAATATTTGATATAACAGACAAGTCGTGTAATGTCGGCATACCTATAATGATAGCGATAAACGTTTTCCGTGTGCTTATTTCCTAAGTCGCCAGTTGGAAAAACGTCATCGGGTCCACATAACAAACGTTCCCGGTTTACTGTTATCTCGCCTATTCGGTTTTTTTTAGAATTCACGGTAGAACAGTGTCTCGCATATGCGACGCGCCCGACTCGCATGTCCAGGTCCCATAACCTCATCGGACTGATACTCACGTTTCTGTGATTTATGTCACTTAAATAAGTGTTTGTTTAAAATACACTTTACCGGCTATTTAATGAGAAACAGTTACCATTGTCTAGACTGTCAGGAATTATTAACGCTCAATAGCAAAATATTCTGAAATTTGTTATCTATTTTGCGCAGATTTTTTGGTGTAAGGTATCACTATATTTTTTGGTATAACTGAAGTTTGATACAATGCAAAAAAAACCTTGGATGACCAATCGGTATTTTTTCTTTATTCTATTTTATAAGTACATAATTATGTCCGAAAAATGGAAACTATACAGACAACATAAATTGCGTCATTAATATTTGTAAAGACAAAATTGTATAAGACTTGACATAAATCAACACAGAACATGAGTACGAACAAGTTTTAGACCAGAAGCTGGCCTGATAGATAGGTTTAAAAATAAAAACAATTGGGGATTAACGAACATTTGACCTTTCGCCCTTAATTTGAATGTATTCAGAGAGAAAAAAAATATTTACTGGGTTTCATCTTTTCTCAGTTCTCTTGGTATGAATCATCAATGAACTATCATCATGCCCTTAATAAAGGATACGTGATATAACACACAAGTAGTGTCGTGCGGATCGTCCTATAACGAAGTAGCAAAACCCTTTTCCGGGCGTTAATTTTCTTCGCCGCCGGTTAGAAAAACGTCGCCGGGTCCACATAACAAACGTTCCCGGCTTTCTGTTATCTCGCCCATTCATTTTTTCGATAACTCGCGCTAGAACTGTGGCCTCGCATGTGCGACGCGGCGCCGCGCCGACCGACTCGCATGTCCAGGTCCCATAACCCCATCGGATTGGGACTCTCGTTCCTTTGATTTATGTCACTTAAATGGTCGCTCGTTTAAAACTATTTTTTCCGGCTTTTTATCGGAAAACCGATATCATTGCCCAGATTTTCATCGCGAATTATAAAAACTCATTAGTCAAAATAATCAGAGTTTATTTTTGTAGGTAGTAAATTTTTTAGGTGCCGCTTACCTTCAACTCCTCTTAACTTATCAAATCCTGAAGGTTTTTTTGTGCATTTGTTCATAATATATATATATATATATATATATATATATATATATATATATATATATATATATATATATATATATATATATATATATATATATATGCAATGGCAGATTTCTTTGGACTGCGTCCATTCAGACAACACCATCATACACCCAACCATTGGGTTCCACAATCTCATGTGGAACCCACAACTACCTGCGTCTCCGCCTTAATGAGCATTGTTGTTGCTTGACGGCTGGAGACGAGCCTCACCCATCCCTTCAACTGGAAGGCATATGTTTCGTCTATTGATGTTTAGACTCTTCAGGGCACCTACTCATGCTCCTCCATCAAGAATATATATATATATATATATATATATATATATATATATATATATATATATATATATATATACGAGGGTATTTCGAACAGTACTAGACTTGACCAAGTGAAACATACGAATTTTGAGACTTGTGTCAACGTATTCACTTTAAAATTCAATATATTTAGACTACCTGTTCTTCGATTTATTCAGCTCTGCCTGCAAATGGATAATCTTTAAATTTGCCTTATTTAAAGAGAGCTTTTGACCAGCCCACCATTTCACTCAGTATAAAATGAGGAAATAATCTCTGGAAGCTAAATCCGGTGCGTAAAGCGTATGTGTTCGAAGCGTAGGTCCTGGAGTTTTACAACAACAATCGTAGACGTACATGCGGCGCCTTATCGTGATGAAAGGGTAAATTCTTTTTTGACTGGTGCGGACGGTTAGATTGAATAGCACCCTTCAATTAGTTCAGTTGTGAGCATAATACTGCCCAGTACTGGTCTTGCTTTTTGCTAAGTAGTTTATGAGTACCACATCATAATATTCTCTAAATACCGGAGCAATGACGTTTTCTGTAAATACCGTTTTCGCTTTCTTTTGTGGACTTTTCCCTCTCAATATCTGAATTGTTCCTTCTTCACTAACGTGTAATGGTGAATTCATGTTTTATCTACTAAAACATAACTACGTAAGACATCGAAGAAATTTTGTATCGGGTTTTGTTCATTCGAATGACTTTCTGGTCGACTGTTAACAAATGCAGCATCTATCGACCGGAAAGCTTTTTCTAACCGAAATATTTTGTAAAATGTAATGTTCATGGTTCATCGAGATGTTTACATTATCAGCACACTTGCGTAGCTTCAGTCCGTTATCATTTAATACGACATTGTGGATTTTAGTGACGATTATTTGAAGCGTCTCGAACTTAAATTATTTTCAATGGACCTACGACCCCTTTTTCATTCAGTAGCCAAATTTTTTACCGTCGAAATCGAAGGGAAATAACCTTTTAAATAGAATGGAAGGTTATTGGGGTCAAACGCTTTAAAACAACTAATTTATTATAGCTGATACTATAGTTTAATTAATTTTGTAGAAAAATAAAAATAAAAAATACACAAGTTTCAGAAAAATAAAGAACCATGTCTGAAACTTCGCAGCACGTAATCTGACGAACTATACTCGATAAACATCATAATTAGAAGACTGCAATAAATACATATGTCGACATGATTTTTGTAACATTGATGAGAATACTCTTTTTGTATTTCATTTAGGTAGTTATTAAAACACCTTTTCAGAGAAATGGCCTAGCACGTACGATTTTCAAGTACCTGCTTCTCCTTTATATCATGGCTTAATTGAAATTATTTGTACCTGACTTTGGACTAGACAATGTAGGAATTACCACAAGACCGTAGAAGGGTAATTTAGTTTGTTTCTGTCTCGTTTATAGTACAGTCAAGTGTTTAAGACGATTTTATATAAAATGACGTTCTAGTCGTCGATTTTGTAAAAATCCAGCGGATTAGTTTTGTTAAATATCTGGACGATTTATTTTAAAGTCACCAGCTAGATATATTTCCGAAGAAGTTATATATCTATATGTATATATATATATATATATATATATATATATATATATATATATATATATATATATATATATATATATATATCCGAGGAAGTTAAAAACACCTATCTTTTATATTTTAAGTTCCAAATTTTTTTTTTTTTTTTTTTTTTTATTATTATTTCGTATATTAGCAATCAGAATTACAATATTCTATAAGCTAATGTGATGGCTTGAGGGCTAGACTTCCCTATATTGGCGTGATGAGGTGACTCCCCCAACGACGAGTCCCCATTATCCTTCTATCAGGTCTGTTGGCCAGTTTCTTTTTAGTCTTCTATTATTTGTTGGATTCAAAACAGGCTGTAGTAGGGTGTTAGGATGGCTTTCCAGTTTGTGGTGATATTTTATGCTGCTGCTCTTGATCACGTCCTTAACATAGGGTATCTGGAGATCTTCGTGAAGAGTGTGGTTTGATATGTACCAAGGTGCGTCGGCAATCATTCGTAATATTTTGGACTGACATCTTTGGATAATGGCTAAATTTGATTTACTGGTACATCCCCAAAGTTCTATCCCATAAGTCCAAATTGGCTTAATGATAGCCTTGTATAATAGAATTTTGTTATCTAAAGATAAGTTAGACTTTCTTCCGATAAGCCAGCTCAATTCTTTTACTTTTAGGTCAATTTGTTTTCTTTTTTTTGACTATATGGGTTTTCCACGTAAGTTTACTGTCCAAGTGTATACCTAAATATTTTGTATTCGTGAATGTTGGGATTTCTACGTTATTAAAATGTAAGCTAGGGCACTGCCTTTTCCTGAGGGTAAAGTTGACTTGCGCTGATTTTGTCTCATTTATTTTAATTTTCCACTTTCGAGTCCAGGTTTGAATTAGGTTCAGGTGGGTTTGTAGTTTGTTTGAGGCTTCGACTGGGTTTATATTTGATGAAAGTATGACTGTGTCATCAGCAAATGTACCAATTGTGGTGTATTTTGTTATTGGGAGATCAGCCGTATAGAGTACGTAGAGCAAGGGGCCGATAACGCTGCCTTGTGGAACTCCCGATCTAATGGTATATTTTTCCAATGTGCTATCGTTTATTTTAACTTTGAATTTCCTTTCAATGAGATAGGATTTTAAGAGATGGTAATATGTTATAGGAAGAGATTTTTTGATTTTGAATAGTAGGCCATCATGCCAAACCTTGTCGAAAGCCTTACTGACATCCAGGAACACTGATGTACAGTATTGTTTGTTTTCTATTGCTCTATTTATTTCATGGGTTATGCGATGAGTCTGTTGCGTAGTTGAATGGTTTTGTCTAAAGCCAAACTGGTGTGCAGGAATCCAGTTTTCTGTATCGGGGTCAGTATTTATTCTGTTGAGTATAAGTCTTTCAAAAAGTTTTGACATAACGGTCAGTAGACTTATAGGTCGGTATGATGAAGCTTCTGTCAGATCTTTTCCGACTTTGGGTATTGGGATTATTAGAGCAATTTTCAGTTGTTTAGGCCAGTAATTGCATTTCAACATAGCATTGAGTATGTAAGTGATTAATACTATCCCTTTTCTTGGAAGTTCCTTTAACATTTTAGGGGTAATTTTATCGATACCTGGAGCTTTTTTTGTATTCAGTAAACTAATTTCTCTTTTGACTTCTTTTGGAGTAGCAACCTGAATGGATGGTATGTCCGTCATGATGGCAGCCAATTCTCTTTCTATTTCCTCATCTAGTTCCTCGTCGTTTGGAGTAAATACTTTAGCAAAATATTTAGCAAGCACGGTCGCTTTTTCTTCGTCGCTTCTGGCCCAGTTACAATTTGGCATTTCTTCGTTGCGAATGGGTGTAGCTTGTATTTTAGGTTTTCTCTTATGTTTGATTGGTTTCCAAATTGTATTGTCAAATCTGTTGAGCTTTGTAACATATTCTTGAAATGATCTCTCTCGAGCTTCTTTTAGTTTTAATTTCAAATTATTAATTGCTCTATTTAAGATAGTTTTATCTGACGGAGCCTGGGTTCGATGCCACTTGGCTCTCGCTTTCCGTTTTATAGCTATAAGTTTTTTTATCTGTAACGGTATATTATATCCTTGATTTGGCATGTCAGATTGAGGTGTTGCATGTTGTGCTGCCTCTATTATGATACTGGTTAGCCTTGTTACTGCCGAATCGATTTCGTTCGGATTTTTAAGGGATACTTTTAGATCTATTTTCTCATCGATTTTATTTTGGTATTTAGACCAATTTGTGTTTTTGTTGTGTAATCCAGGAATTATGTATTTATTAATAACAAAATTACTAATTGTTGCGATTATTGGTGAGTGATCTGATGATAAGTCATAACTTGATACAACGTCCATGTATTCTGAGGAAATTCCATTGGTGATAAAGAAGTCTAATAGGTCTGGTATTTTGTTATGATCAGATGGCCAATACGTAGGAGTGCCTGTTGACAGGAACGAGTAATTCTGTTCATGTATCAGATTTGATAGTTCTCTGCCTTTAGTAGTCGTCAGCCGTGATCCCCACAGAGTATGTTTGCTATTGTAGTCTCCACCTGCAATGAATTTCGGCCCTAATGTTTCAAAGAAATTCCCAAAATTATCTTTTTTTATTTGGTGTCGCGGTGGGCAATAGACTGCAGCAATAGTTAATTCATATGGCATCAGTTTAACTTTGACTGCTGTGGCTTGCAGAAAATTCTCTTTATATTTAGGCATTTCATGGTGTTTAATAGTGTTTTTGATAATTACTGCTGTTCCAGCATGTGCAGTGTTATCTGGGTGATTAGTAATATAAGTTATATAGCG
Source organism: Cosmopolites sordidus (assembly GCA_031761425.1). Taxonomy (NCBI): domain Eukaryota; kingdom Metazoa; phylum Arthropoda; class Insecta; order Coleoptera; family Curculionidae; genus Cosmopolites; species Cosmopolites sordidus. The sequence continues at coordinate 158,666 of JARFXV010001458.1, read as the reverse complement.
TGGAATATGAAAATATGTTTTATCTGTGAAATGCGTTTCACTTACCAGCATTATATCTATTGAATTTTGATGGAGAAATAATTCAACTTCATGTTTTCGTTGTGGAAGGCCATTAGCATTCCAATGGGCAATTCTTAAGAATTTAGTGAATTTTACTTATCAACGTTGTGAGCATGTTAAGTACCATGCTATTTTGTTGGACGAGTTGCTGAAACATCGCCTTGAATTCCTCTAAGAATTTGCTGATTATATTTGAGTTGTCTTCGTTGTTAGTTTGATTGATGTTTCTATAGCCTGTTACATTTGCATAGCTGATATTTTGTCGAACGTGAGCTGTTGATTGGGTTGTATTATGTTGGATGTTGAGTCTGTTATTTGCATTATTTGGTTTTTCTGTAATTCTATGGTAGAATTCACATCCTCTGTAGCTTGCTGTATGTGGGCCTCCACAATGAGCACACTTTGCGGGTACATTTTTACTTTTCTTGCAGCTGGATGTACTGTGTGGTCCACCACATTTTACACATACATACGGTCGATTGCAGTATGTTTTTGTGTGTCCGTAGTTTTGGCATCGCATACATTGAGCTATACCTCTGGTTTTTCTTGGTGGTTCTACTTGTATTATTTTATTCTGAAAAGTATTTATTTTATAAATATCCTTGTTATTGTCTGCTGGCTCCAAGTCAACAAAGAATAGGTTTAATGGTTCTTTTGTTATTCGTTTTCTTCCGTTTAATATGTTCCTTACTTTATGTCCCTTCTGAGATAGTTCTTCTTTGATTTCGTTCAAATCAGTTGTATGATGTAGGTGTTTAATTACTACTCTGTATGCTCGCTCATCCTTAAGTTGATATGTATGGTGTATGATTTTGTTTTCCCTCAGAAAATGTATTAGTTTTCTATAGGTGTCTGAAACGTTGCTACTAATTTTTATTGTATTATCTGCTAGCGTTTTTGTACGGTATTGTTCATCTTCAACTATTTCCCTCAACTTGTTTCTCATTTCTTGATAGTTAGTTACCCCGTAAATAAATATTGGTGGTGGTTTTGGAATTATATTTTCTGGCTGCTTCTCATTGTTACTTACTTCGTTATCTACAGGTAAGCTATTGAATCTGTTGTTTAGTGGGACACTTTGTTGATTGTTTGGGTTTATTTTCCTCCTTTTGGTATGTTTCACGTTTTGCCACGGATGCTCAATATTTTCTTGATCATCTAGCTCATCATCGCTAGTTGATGACATTCTGTAATAGTACTTATTATTATGTATTGACCGGCTCTGCGATCTAGTTGCAGGAGTTGTATATTGTGTTGGTACACCCTGTATGTTATTGTTGGTTGGTACACCCTGTCTAGCATTGTTGGTTGGTAGTTTGTTGGTTGGTTTCTGTGTAGTTTCAGTAACTGGTTGACCGTCCTTTTTATACCCTAATAGGCTCCCCGAAGGGAACATATTTATATTTTATTTCTCACTTATCTCTCGATATTTTATCAGTTTATTATCAATACAAAATTATTGTTATTTCTCGATAAATAGGCAAATCACTCGGTGAGGAATTCGCCCGGAATTCCTGGTATGCGTCGATCCCGGCACCGGCAAAACACGTCCGAGTACCGCGAGGCCTCGATGAACACTTGCAAGTTCCAAATTGAAGATCAAGATGGGCTCCTCATGTTTCCTGTGTGACTTTTCACGTAAATTTAGAGTAGTGGGTGCATCGCAAGAAAAATTCTACGTCGTTTGCTGTTCCGATGGTGCGGTATCGTGGGTGTTCCAAATTCAGTAACCCAAAAAAAGGTGCTTCTTCCGCCTCTCCATATTAAGGTTGAACTAATGAAAAACTTTGTCAAAGCCGTGAACAAAAAGGTAATCGTTTCAAGCACCTTAAAGAAATATTTCCTCAATTAAGTGATGCAAAACTAAAAGAAGGCATATTTATCAGACATCAAATAAGAACGGTTCTAGATGATTTCCGTTTTCAAGAAAAATTAAATGAAAAGGAATTGGCAGCTTGGTCATTGTTTTGTAAGTGTAATAAAATGATTTCTGGGCAACAAGAAAGATCAAAACTATAAAAAACTTATAGAGGACTCTGGAAAGCCTATGAAATACTAGGATGTAGCATGTCCTTAAAAATGCATTTTTTGCCCGCCCATTTGGATTTTTTCCAGAAAATTTGGATGCAGTAAACGACTAACAAGCAGAGAGGTTTCACCAGGACATCAGGATGATGAAAGCAAGATATCAGAGACGCTGGAACCCATTTATACTAAACTGTCTACTACTAAAAAGTTTTTGTCGCTGTAAGACATCTCATGTAATATATATTTTTATTCATATAATCCCCAGTAATGTTTTTGCATATAGAGTTGAACCGCCAAGAGATTGCCCATGCGTCATCAAATGGCGTCATCAAATGACGTCATGAATTTCCTATATAATACACATTGTCTCAATATGTTCTTTTGCTTTACCGAACGAGAGATAAGGAGATAAAAAATCAATACGTATGTCTTCGGATAGGAGCAGTACGTTCGATAATGTACAGCGGGGTAGAAAGAGAAAGTAACAAATAATTAAAAGGTGTTTGTTTGTACCAGTTGTCAAAAGTTCCTCTATTGAGTTCAGCGGTACTGATTTGGTTGTCATTTGACTTGTTTTGTTATTGTGTTTTAGTGAAATTTTATGCTGTAAAGTCCAGTTTTATTATAAAATAAGTTCTTATAATAATTAATGTAATCGATTATTTTGTTATCGGTAAGTATTTGTAAAAATTCATAAAGTTTTAATTTCTTCAATAATTCTAACCATTTTATTACAAATATTTAATAAACACAGAATTTATATTGGCTAATTCTAAAAGCATACTGAAAAATAAAGAACCGTTTCAAAATAATAACAGAAATATAGAAGTGCGAACTTTTAAAGTATCTATATTTGTTTTAACATTTGTGTGATTTCAGATAATGCCGGGAAAAATACTGAAATCTCAAGCCCAACAATTTGTGTTTAATGTTTATCAGTATTTTGAAAGGGAAAAAAGGAATGGGGGACCGTTAGAGTCTCTTTCATCCATTCAAGAGGTAAAGAATGGTTAATTTCATCGCGTTTTACTTAATTTGCATTATCACATTGTAATATATTTTTTAGAGTTGCAGCAGCATTAAAAATATCAAGGAAAAGAGTGTATTCTATTAAGAAAAGAAAAGAACATATTCCAGTTTTTTCTTCCCCTGGAACAAGCAGACCTCGGGTGAACACCAAAACAAAAGACTTACCTGAAGGAAGCAAAGTGGAAGTTCAAAATACCTTGTACAATATGTACAAAGAAAGTAAGTCATTTAAGTATAATGAATACATATTAATTGTTTACCAGTTGTGCCACATATACCTTTTAATTTTTCACATTTGCAAACATTTTGGCTTTACAATTTATTAGAAAACTGTAAAATCTTGAGCTAACATCTAACTCACTTATATCTAGTACAAATATTTGGCATATCCTGCTATTCTTGGTAAATAATAAAAAAATTTGGGTATTAGCAATGGTTATTAAAATACCTATAGTACCAGAAAATACTAATTTTTACCAAAAATAAATCAGCTTGAGGTCCACTTATATATACAGTGTACATACATGTGTGTTGACTAAAACTAGAATATGATATAGCTTAATTTTCAAAAAACCATTTCATAAACTCTTTGCAGAAAAGCATGTAACTATAGAAGCCTTAATATGAAGTTAAGAAGAAAGGAAATTGTCAGTATGGGCCGTGAAGGAGCTAGGCTGTAAGTAAAAAAGGGATGACAATAGGAGATCATTCATCAAATGGCAACAAAAGACATTCTCGGCAAGACAATAGTGTTAAAATATATGGAAAGAAGCATTGGAACAGTGTAATGAAGAAGTGTGGGAATAGTCTGTAGGGCATACAGAGAAATTAATTAAAGACTGGTTTAGCCGAGAACAACGCATAGTCAATCATAAAAATTGGTCTCGACAATTATTAAATTAATTAAATTAATATAATTAATAAATTAATTCATTGACTACTACCCTAAAATTTCCTGATAACTTGAAGTTCGTCTAATTTTAAGCTACAAAATTCTTCGATCGATCTATGATATAAAACTTTACAATTTCGTGACAAACACTCGAAATTTTACGTTAAAATATCGATTTATAACACAACGTTTTATAATTTTATGTTATAAATATATATAAATAAATGTATCGTGAATTTAAATCATAAACATAAATATTCGTTTTTCGAGACACTAGCCACGTCCATTATGAAAGTTAGCACTGATTTGACTAATAATTTTTTATTTGATTCGTATGGATAAAAATTGATGACGCATGGATAATCTTTGGACGGTTCAACTGTATTTAACACGTTTTACATGTTTATTTTAAATAAATATTAGATTGTAAAAATATGTTGTCGCCTTTTTTCCTCACTGATGACTATCTGTAGCAAAAAACTGTACGGGTTATAGTAATTAGCTTATCATCAGGGCATTTAGGACTACAAAATACTTCATACACGCCTATTTTCATCAATATTACCTCAAAAAAGTTTAAATTTGTTGACCTGTGATATTAGACAATTAGGTATCAAGAAGGTCCAAACCGCGTATTGTCATATGATGTTAAATCGAAGACAAGTGTCCAATAATTTCACAATATTGTCCTGCATATCAACAATGAAAAAGAACATCATTTTCCTGAGTATTTTACCATATTATTACCAAATTAGGAAATATATATTTGATTGGTGGTGATCACAATCCCAAACACCGTAGATGTGGCACCATAGTAACAGTTTGTTCCCATATCAACAATGTGAAAAAGCCACCAGTATTAGGTACAAAAATAATAGTGAAAAATATTAATCTATTTAAGTAAAAATGAATGTTACTAAGCGCAAAACTCGAGAACGGCTCGACCAATCCGGCTAATTATTTTTTTCGTATGTTCCTTAAGGCATACGGAAAGTTTTAATATATATATATATATATATATATATATATATATATATATATATATATATATATATATATATATATATATATATATATATAAATTACGTGAACAATAGTAAAAACAACACTTTTTAATTATTTATGGTATATATTCAAGTTGATTAGACTATGAATATCAATTTATGCATGTGAAAAAAATAATCAAAGACAATATTATAATAATGTTGTAGTATAGTATATTATAATAATATTATAGTGATAGTGTAATTTAAAATTAATTTTTCTGTGCGTGACATGCCGCCAAAACGTGGGCGAGTAATTTGGACCGAAGAACTCGAAATGCTATAAACCAAGCAAACTTTCAATCTAATCGGACTACAGAACAACGTGAAGAGCGAAATGAAATTGAAAGGATTAGGTTACGTACAACGCATCGTCTTCGAACTGCTTTCAATGTTTCACGACCAGCTTTCAGTTATGATGTTTCAATTAACTACAGTTTCTACGAATGCGTTGCTATTGGACCTATGAACTTAGTTTGCCCATATTGTAAAGCATTGAAATACAAAAATGAAGCAAATGGATTGTACTGGGCAAATGGAAAAGTGAAATTAGTGCCATTGGTTTCACCACTAGAGCCATTGTACTCAATGGTTTCAGGAACTGGAACTGAGTCCATACATTTCCTTACAAACATACAAAAATATAATAACTGATTTCAAATGACTTCCTTTGGGGCAACAAATATAATTTGTAACAATTTCATGCCAACTTTTAAGTTAACACGACTTTTTTTTGGTTTCTATCTACAAACTATAACTTTCGTTTTAATTTATGTTTTTTGATTACAAACTATAACTTTTTGGTTTAATTTAAAGATACAAGGACAAATATATCACAAAGCAGGATCGCTGTTGCCGGTGTCAGATGACGACTACAAATTCTTGCAAATTTATTTCATCGGAAATTCAACAGAGGAAATTGACCAGCGTTGTGCAAATAACAGATCAGCTTTTTTGATTTCATTGATTTTAGCAACAAATAGCTCACAAAATGAAATTGCACTCGCACTTGCTTCATCTGGTATTGCAGCCACATTATTGGAAGGCGGTCGAAAATTACCATTGAATATTCAAAGCAATGAAACTCCGACCTGCAATATTTCGAAGAATGGCAATGGCAAAGGTTTTGCAGCAATGTAAGTTGATAGTGTCGAATGAATGCACGATGGCATATAAAAAGTCTTTGGAGGTATTAGACAGAACTATGAAAGATCTGCGAAACAATCAAAACCGATTTGGTGGAGCGATGATTTTATTAGCAGGAGATTTCCGTCAAACATTACCAGTGATACCATGGTCAACGCCAGCGGATGAACTCAATGCATGTTTAAAGTCCTCCATTTTGTGGAAATACGTCAAGATACTAAATTTAAGAAAGAATATGAGTGTCGAATTGCAAAATGATCGATCTGGAGCAATATTTTCTAAACAACTCATTAACCTTGGTAATGGCAAAATCCCTATTGATGATTCGACTGGCTGCATTACATTTCCTGTCGATTTTTGTCAGTTTACTGAAACACCAACCGAGTTCATACAAAAGGTGTTCCCAAACGTCGCTCAAAATTACAAAGATCATTTTTGGTTGAGCCAACGTGCTATATTAAAAATAAACAAAAATATTTCAAAAATATTTGGAATAAACTTCAAAATTGAAAATGAAATTGCCGGTGAATTAAAGTCATACAAATCAGTTGATTGCGCAACTAATCAAGATGATGTCAACTATCCACCAGAATTTGTAAACTCATTGGATTTGCCAGGATTGCCACCCCATAATATTCAATTGAAAGTAGCAATTGAAAGTTTTTTGGGATGCAAGAGACATTTTGTTAATGGATTTCCATCAAACTGGTAAAACAATAACAGGACAGTGTTACTCAAACCTTTTGGAGCAATTAGATATAAAAATTCGTGAGAAAAGACCTAATTTAGCGAAAAAAGAATCATTTTTCATGAAGACAAAGTGATCTTGCAATGGCCAAATTCAAGGAGTTACACTACAAATTGTTGGAGCATCCACCATGTTCATCAGATTTGGACTCCTCTGACTTTCATCTGTTCGCAAACCTCAAAAAATTCCTACGTGGCAAGCGATTTTCATCAAATGAAGAAGTTCTAACAGTCATAGATGAACATTTTGAAGGACTTCCAAAAAATCACTTTAGAAATGGAATAAATGAATTGGAGAACCACTGGAACAAATGTATTGAGCTTAAGGAAGAATACACAAAAGAATATTAGCCTATTAATTAGTCTAGTATATCAGATCGTAAAAAATATTAGATTAAATCGAAATGAAACTGCACTGTCAACAAACTTCTGTCTAGTCAATATAATTACCAGAACCACAATGTTTTTCTTTTCTTAATTTAACACCCTCTCGGGAAATTGGATTATTGCCGCTACACTTAATCATAATCCTGTTACTAATCAAATAATAAAATATTTCTTTCCCTGTGTTAAAAAAGTAATAATTAATAATCATTTGAAATATTATTTTCGCCATTACCCACTTTCCCAAAACGAATGGTTTTTGTCACGCTCCCTCGAAATTTTGTCTGGATATTTTATCGTTTTTATACAAAGGGAAGGGTGTTCTTTTTGTAATTTTTTGTTAGAATTATCTAGGTTTGGGCACCTTGTACTTCTTTGTCAAAGTAGTTTCAATAATTCTGAACTGGAAATTTTCACTTAAATCGTACAGAACGTTCGGGATAGCCAAAAAAAATGTAGGATGATGAACTTGAAGTATTACTGGAAGAAAATCCTGCTCGAACCGGAGGTCATAGCTAAGAATAGGACACCTTGATGTTGTTTTGCAATTGCTCTCCACATTTAGGGAAATAACATAAGATAGTGACCTGTGACGAAAAGTAGATTCTTTCCGATAATTTCAAGAGGCAAAAATCGTGGGTTAATCCCAGTGGGCCATCAACGAGTACCACAAAAGCAAATATCCAGATCAAAAAAGTGTTACTGTGTATATTATGGTGTCCATTATTTCTTAAATTAACTTTTTTTCCCTTGGGTATCCTCTAAATCATTTATTTATAGTCTAGAAACAATTCTGAAAAGAAAAATGAGATGCTGTTTAACCCTGCCTTTTTTTCGCTTATTATACTCATTATCTTACTAAATATTCTTGATTCGGCTTCTGTTGTGATCCTTTTAGATCGACAAACTTTTATATCGGAGTAAAAAATGTGTGTTATAAGTTTTCCGAAGGTTAGAATCTATTTTTATACAATTTTGCTCAATAATTATCTAGCGTTTTCAAATTTACTGACTACCTGATGCTTTATATTCATTTAAAAGTTATACATTTCATTTTGCGCCCTCTATAGTAATTAAACACAGATTTTAAATACGAAAAAATTGATTTTTTTATCTTAATTTGAATATTATAGTTTTAATCATCAAAGTTTTAAAGACGTTTTTTATTCCATTTAATTTTATTTCAAGTTATTGTTTGTTTACAATTATTAATTCATATTCATTTCGACCTTCTGCTTTATACTTTTGAATTAGATTTTTTTGTTGATCGGCTTTCTTTTGAATAAGATTTTATTTTAATTTAATTTTCAATAATAATTTTAAGATCAACTTGAACTTTTAGAAAAATTCAGAAATCATGAGTCAGTTCAAAAACGTTGTCATTTCAAAAACTGAACGTTTTTAATCATATTATGGCTGATCCAAGAATAAGAACATTGAAAATTAAGACAGGTGTCGAGGTTAGCTAAGGAAAAAAACAGTGTATGAAAAGGAAGTCGATCAACAAAAAAATCGAATACAAAAGTATAAAGCAGAAGGGTTGAGATGAACATGATGTTAAAAAACAGGAAGAAGTTTTGCAAGAGAATTTAATGATAATACCACATTGTCAAAGAAGATTGGCCAAAGCATTTGAAGAATTAAAAGGGATATTAATTCATAGAAACACTTCGAATTTAATAATTACAAAAGATATACAGTTTAACTATTGAAATAGTAATTTTCAGGAATAATTTAATCAGAAATTTATTTGATCGAGTGAGGGTCGAGTCCAAAAGTTTATGTTTGAGGAAGATCTTTCTTTACTAGACTCAAGGAACATAAATAAAGTTACACTAAACAACAAAATAATTCTCATGATGCTAACCATTTAATGTTAGAAAAGTATACTTTCAATAATAATTTTTAAATGTTACATAATGAGAATAAATCCAAAAAAATAAATCTTTTAGAATTAATAAAAGGAAAAAATTTGGATATTTGCTGAATGACGAGCTGAACTTGAATGGTTCGGCGTTATTAAACTTATATTGCCCTCCTAGACGTTGACAAAAAATAAGTTTCCCCGCTATCATGTTTTATGGTATTATTAGATCGATGGACAGTTTAAGTTGTAATTAGTTTTCTTGCAATATGTTTGAGGAAGATCTTTCTTTACTAGACTCAAGGAACATAAATAAAGTTACACTAAACAACAAAATAATTCTCATGATGCTAACCATTTAATGTTAGAAAAGTATACTTTCAATAATAATTTTTAAATGTTACATAATGAGAATAAATCCAAAAAAATAAATCTTTTAGAATTAATAAAAGGAAAAAATTTGGATATTTGCTGAATGACGAGCTGAACTTGAATGGTTCGGCGTTATTAAACTTATATTGCCCTCCTAGACGTTGACAAAAAATAAGTTTCCCCGCTATCATGTTTTATGGTATTATTAGATCGATGGACAGTTTAAGTTATAATTAGTTTTCTTGCAATATGTTTGAGGAAGATCTTTCTTTACTAGACTCAAGGAACATAAATAAAGTTACACTAAACAACAAAATAATTCTCATGATGCTAACCATTTAATGTTAGAAAAGTATACTTTCAATAATAATTTTTAAATGTTACATAATGAGAATAAATCCAAAAAAATAAATCTTTTAGAATTAATAAAAGGAAAAAATTTGGATATTTGCTGAATGACGAGCTGAACTTGAATGGTTCGGCGTTATTAAACTTATATTGCCCTCCTAGACGTTGGCAAAAAATGAGTTTCCCCGCTATCATGTTTTATGGTATTATTATATCGATGGACAGTTTAAGTTGTAATTAATTTTCTTGCTGTGAGTCTAACATAGTTGGTATTTGAAAAAGGCACTGTGTGTCGAAACAATTGTTAAACATACAATTTTAAATATAGGGGACATTTTAAATATTAATCTCTGCTTATTTATTTAAAATGAATTTCCATTGGCTAGTATCGGTCAACAAAATGTATTAATTTGTTTGTCACGTATTCTTTTGTTCAACTTGAAAAATTACTTTTATAGTCTTTTATCACCCAAGAATATTGCTTGTGATTTTCATCTTTAGTGAGTACATTGATGTATTCTTGCATCAACTGTGCAGCTCTCTCTGCTACATCATTAACAACTTTTATAATATTAACAGTTTTTAAGCCTTTTTTTTCAGTTTTCATTCATTAAAAAAGTCTAAAGTAGGATAACTTAAAGTAGTCAAATTCTTTCTTTTGTAAAATTTTTATATAATTGTTGTTATTTATTGTTTACCTTTTGGGACAATCAAAGTCATACACGATGTCTGATTTGAACATCTTCCGTTTGACTTGTAGTGATATATTTGGATCAAAAAATGAGAGTTCAATTAATATTATTTCAGTTAAATTCTTGAACAAAATTCGATGATGTTATCATCACCTTAGATAAATTATATTGACGATACCATTTCACGGTAAACACGCAGATGAAGAGTGTAATAATTCACAGGTAAATGCCTACACAATCTGTATACTATAACTAAAGCGTAACTAAAATATATAAACCTCATTCAGTTACTTCTCGCTTAACCCTTATAAAGAACGACTCTCCATTGTGACTCATCGAATAAATCTATAAGGAAATAAGAATATAAAAATGGGACCACTAAAGTGACACTTCCGAATCAGGGTCATCACACGCAATCTAATGAATATTTTGCGACGTCATCCAGTAATTTATGAATAAACACAACCGTAGCGTTCTGACTAAGCGCTTGGCCATGTTCAAACACTATCAGTGACAAGCTGACGGCATGTCAGCCGCACCGCTATCTCAAGCTCGCTCGATGGAGCATAAATAACAATTTTACTTCCCGTACGTGAAGCCAAATATTAAATTCAAAACGCCACGAATATCCCTTCTTCCTCTCTTTCGCCGCCATATCCAAACCAGCCCTCAATCCCCCCTAACCACCCCCCTTAAATCCTCCGCATTTTTGGCATAAAACCACTATATACAACAATTATTATTATCTTTATTTCAGCAGTATGTTAAATATACATAAAACGAACCAGTGTCAAAAATGTTACATTGAGATTATATACGGTTCTGATATCCTATATAATCAACACTATAGGGTTCTAAATCTCTTTCTGAAAATCTTTACATTATGTGGTAGGTGATTATACATTTTTATACAGTTACTAGCTGTACCCGGCCGGTTCACTGGGCATTTAAAATTAACATTATTATTTATTGTCATTATTATAGTTTTTTTATTAAAACATTTTTAACTTCCCATTCCTATTAATTCCTATTCCTTCCCATTTAATCTTCCTAACATTTAATCTTTGTCGTCTATCTCATCTTTTTCGATGATAGTTTCGATTGGCCGCAAATCGTTCATGAGCCCCATGTACTTATTAGTTAAAACGACATCTTCTTCATTGCACCGAATGATGTCAGTTGGAAAGCATTGTTGTTAGGCCTGATAGATTTTAAAAATGCATCTGATTTTACATGTGTTCCATGGAGTAGCGATTTTAATAGCTCTGGAAGTTGTCGCAAAGGTTCTAGTTTTATTTTGCCAGCTGAACAGCATAAACCTTCACATTCACCAATCCACTTTAATGCTTTACAATAACTACAAATTTTTGTCATTGAACTTAATTTTGATTCTTGTTTATAATCAAGTGTAGGATCATACGAAAAACCACAATTTATTTTTACTTTACAACGAATTTTTAATTTCATACGTCGTAAATCTTCTTTCCTTTTTTGTTCTTTTTGTAATCTATTTTCCGTTTCTTCTTGACTTTCACATGCACGCTTAGCTTTCATATACTTTGATTTAGATGTTACCAAATTTAATTTGGACTTTCGTTTTTTAGGCATTTATGACTACTACAAATAAATGGAAATAATTAAAAACTATCTTGAGATTGATGACCGAAAATTCAATATAAAAAGTTGTAATAAATATCTTACTAATTTAATACTGGGAAACTAATTTTTCGTTTTAATCTAATTATTCCACGCTTCCTTCTTTTCTTCTTTTTCTTCTTTAATTAATAAATATAAACATATACAAAGTTTTCACTAAGATAATTTCTAAAAGAATATTAAAAAAACTGAATGACGCACAACCAAGAGAACAAGCAGGATTCAGAAGTGGATTCAGTACAATGGAGGATCACATCCAGGTTGTACAGCAGGTCATAGAAAGGCACAACGAATACACCATGCCACAGTGCTTGGCTTTTATCGACTACGAAAAAGCATTTGATTGCATCTCAAAGCATGCGATAATGGATGCACTGCTTAGCCAAGGTGTAGAGAGAGCCTATGTAAATCTATTAGAATCGATATATGATGGAGCTACAGCCACAATTCACCTTGATGATCTTGAAGTGGGAATTAATATACAACGATTCTATTCTTTTCTCGGCTGGCCTTGAAGAATTATTCCGTAAACTGGATTGGGAACAGGTTGGTGTAAGGATCAATGGTGCAAACTTAAACCATCTTAGATTTGCAGATGATATTATTCTCATTTCACAAGACCCAGAGGAGCTGCAAAAACGCATACAAGAACTGCAAAGGGCTGGCGAACCATTTAGCTTGAAAATAAACCTGAAAAAGAGTCAGGTTATGTTCAATAACTTCGCTCAGGACAGAAGAATTTCAGTTCTAGGAAGGAATTTAGAAATTGTGGACAGCTTTATATATCTTGGGCAGAGGATTTCCATGGCGGGGAATACCGCCCGGGAGGTGGAACGGCGTGTTAAATGTGGTTGGCAGGCATTTGGTAGGCTCAACATAGTGTTTAAAAGCAGACTCCCACTTTGCCTGAAAAGGAAAGTATTCGATCAGTGCCTTCTACCCGTTATGACATACGCAAGTGAAACCTGGACACTCACATCGCAATCAATTCAAAAACTTCGGGTGGCACAGAGGGGAATGGAAAGATGTATGCTTGGCATTACAAGACGAGACAGAAAGTCCTCCGCATGGATCAGGGAACAAACAAAAGTCTGTGACATCATTGGAAGAATAAAACAGTTGAAATGGAGATGGGCAGGCCATATAGCGAGGCGATGGGACGACAGATGGACCAAGGCAATCCTGGAGTGGATACCGCTTGATCGCAAACGTCCGCGAAGAAGGCCGAAAGCACGATGGATTGATGACATCGTTAAGTATATTGGACCCGAGTGGCAGAGGAAAGCCCAGGATCGTGAAGGTTGGAAGCATGCTGAAGAGGCCTTCATCCTGCAGTGGATCGATACGGGCTGATGATGATGATGATGATGATGATGATGATATATATATATATATATATATATATATATATATATATATATATATATATATATATATATATATATTGACATATGGTAAAAATTGGTTTAGGTTAGAAAAAAACAAAGTTTTAATGCTACAGAAAAATATTAATTTAATAGTTTAATTAATAATTAATTTATTAAAATTAATAATAATAGTAGTTAATGTACATGATAATAATAATAATCAATAATAAGTTGATAAAAGCTGAAATTTTAAATTTAGCGTTTTTGATCATTAACGCCCTCACAACCGCTTTAGGAGTTTGACCTCCGTTGCAGACGTTCTTAATTAGTCTTAATATAGCCCAAGAAAGAAAAAATTAATTTCAAATTTTCATTTTAATAATAAGTTTATAAAAGCTATAAAATCAGATAATTAGCTATTCTCATCATTAACGCCCCGCAACTGGTGTAGGGAGTCCAACACTCATATAAATATTTGCCTATCCATTAAGTACATGTATTTTCTACATAGATACCAAGTTTCAAATCAATCGGATGCATGGTTCAGTAGTTATAACGGAACATCCGTAAAAACTACTGTAGATTTATATATTAGTATAGATAGTATGCTCCCTCCTGTGTGAGTGTTAACTAATATAAAATGGTAATTATAATTTGTGTTTCTCGTTACATGTGTTGTCTGGGGTTCACTACTCGTAATTGACTCGGGATTCTTGCAGGAGAGTACACATTCCTGAGCCATTAGAGTTAACAAACCTAGTGTTCCTGGTGCTTTATATTCAATATACTGCGTAATACCCTTTTCTGACATATGAAAAGCTTCTGCATTTCACAGCTACTCCCAAAAAAGATCGCTGCATATCTAATATAGCTTTCAAAATTAGTAAAATAGACAGTTTTTAAAGTAGAAATATCCAAGTCCAAGAAATATCTCAGTACAAGAATATAGTACATAGATTTGCACATATTCGTTTGTAAATATTCTTCGTTGTAAGACCAGGATATATTGCAATCTAGGATTACTCCCAGAAATTTGTCACGTGAAAACTGTAAAAACCATCTGTCGTGTTATTTTGTCTTTTTTTTGGGGCTTTCCCCAAGTGCCTTACTTTCTCCCATTACCCTCTCCAGGGCCGAAATTCTCCATTCTCCGAAATGCTATTATTTTCTCTAGTGCAAAGTGTCATTAGTACCAATAGGTACTTTAAGGGTACTAACAAATTATATTGTAAGAATAATCAATTTTTTTAATGCTTCTTTGAAATGTGGGTGCTTATTTACTCTGATGATGTATTTTCCAATATATAATATGAGTCTAAACTTGTCTTATATAAAGCTCATTCAGAGAAATAATGATTGCACGTCATCAAAACCTAGGACGCACTAACGTTACAATGTTGCCAAATCAACACCAAAATACCCAGACTTTGGCATTTGTATGATTGATAAAACTGTAAATGAAAAAGCAACACGAAAAGTTTTAATCAAAAATCTGTTTCGAAACTTCTGCTTGTCAACTTAGGGGCTTTTCATTTAGTTCACACAAAGTTTAATTATTCTAAGTAAATTATTAAAGGATTAACTTCTAGTCTATCAAATACTATTTCACGATTCGACCATCTTTGAATTTCTTCGTCTGTATGTCTGATGCTGTTTATCTAGATCTGTGGTGTAACTGTTGACAAAGCTTCTTTTCACATATCCAAACAGTTATCATCGTTCTTCCATCTCGACCTATAAGACGATTGTAATATTTTTTGGCCACCTCCCATATCAATTATATAGGACTGAATATGCAATGATAAGGGAGAAGTCGTAATACTTTATGCACGTATTCTTCAGCCATATGATCTGCCACATATTCTTTTTTAGGCCTGTTCCTGAAAAGAACATTATGAAACACAAACCTGTCTTTTAATTGCTGCTTACCGAATAACGATGTGCAACAGTTCACTTTTCAATATAGTGTTTTCAAAGGGAAGATTGTGTTCCCTCAGCCATTTTGCAATTTTTGGTTTTGTCCATACACTAGATGGAGGTTTATCCATCGTCGTTCATATCCATTAGTCGTTTTGGATGTTGACGCTTTTTCTTCGGTGATTTTAACATTTCGTTATTCTTTAACTTTTTCGAAATTGCATTAACTCTACCAATACTAATATTTAGTGCAGCTGAAACTCGCTAAAAAAAATCCAATTAACCATGAGACCTACTAAGTTATTAATACATACCTCTCTCACAATGTTTAATGGCACAAGAGGTGTCCCATTATCTGGTTCCTGTTCAAAACAACTGATAAGTGACGAGGCAAGCTGCTTACACTGATCGCTTAACGGTTTTGGTATTTTTTTGCAATTATAATCGCAGATTTTTTACTACAGAACTCACAAAAACAGAAACTAAACGAGAAAATAGCTAAAACAACAACAAATTCAGTAAAAATAATTCAGAAACATTTGTAGGCACAACTCAAAATATGAAAATGACAGATTCTACGAAAAACTTGTGTAAGGTCGACAACATTGACCAGAACCACAAACCTATATGTTATCTTGTCAGCGAATTCACAGAATGTAATCCGCCGGCTCGCCGTATTTTTATCCTATTCTAATACGATTAGAGGAAGAAAAACTTTAAATGATTTCTTTCTTTCTTATAGATTTAAATTGGCAATAGATTTGTCGTGCAACTATTGTTTTTTTAATGAACTATATGTGGAAAATTGTTCAGTTGTGAATGTTTTCACTAGTTTCTATCGGAAACGAATCTGAATTTTTACTCGAACCTCGTATATTCATTATTAAAAAATGGAATTGATACAAACGGAAAATGCATTGAAAAACAATAATGTCGTTTGTTCTTCTTAACTTCTGTTTATTTTTATTGCTGGCAGACAATTTTGCAGTGATGGAAGTTTATTATTAACTAACTTACCATTTTTACCAAGTTCTAGCAGAAAAATAGTATAAAGATCAACAAATAGCTAAATTAAATACCACGCGTACAAAAAAAAACGAATCGGTCGCAAAATCTATTTAATTCGTAAACAAGTAAAAAAAAAACTACAAAACGCTTTCGACAGAAGCTGTTTTGTCATCGCCGGAAATGAATTTGTCACATTTCTCCGAAACCGTATTTAAATTTTTCGATTGGGATATTTTTTTCCCGCTCCCCGGAATGTGGAAAGTTTTTTACCAAAAACTGCGAGCCTATTATGGATGTTGCCACACCGTTCAATTTTCCCCTAATTTTACAGATAATTGTAATAGTTGGGGGCCTAGATCATATAATTAATATACATTCTGTCAAATAAATAGCAGTAATTATTTAATAGAAGACAAAATATTGGATTAATTATCTAAATTTATTTTGTCATCCGATATGTAAAAGTAAATATTTTTTTTTTTAATTTTGCAAAAATTATTTGTTTTTATTCAAAATACATCTCATCTGAACACACCGCTGGACACGTAATGCTAGAGTTATATTTTATATATCAGCGAGGCCTCTAACATAACACTTAGACTTAACTATAGCTAGCCTATTCTAGCCTCCTATTAGACTAATCACCAAGAACTGTTTAATTTTGTATAAAATCATGTAACCAGCTCTTCAGGCTCACTTTCTAGTTGATTTTCGTTGTATGCGCAGTCATATTAGTTAATATATTTATATATTAGTTAATATATAAATATTAGTTAAGTCAAAAGCTCTTCCATGATTGTTAAATTTCTTTTTTGTGAAATAAATGTTTTCATAACTAATTTTGCGAATCGCATTATTTAACTCTAGCCTAGATTTTCTTATGTTGTTTTTCGGAATCGTCTCAATGATGTTAATCATTGTTTCTTGCACTTGTTTAAGACTGTCATAAAACATTCCATAAACAAGAAATAGTCATATTGAGATAAATCAGGCAAGTAGAGAGAATGCTGAAGCACACAGACTTGTTTTTTCGCCAAAAATTCACTAACAGGTCGTGTGACAACAAACACGAGCACAGAATTTCCGTTTGTTTAAATCATTTGTCAACATTCCCACAGTCGAATTCACATCGTAGTTGATCATTTCAATTGCACAATTTTTGATTTTTGGTCGGCCTGGCTCTGGGTCGTCTTTCAAAGCATCAAGACCGTCCTGGAATTGTTTATACCACTCGAACACGCGTGTATGGGATAAACAATCATCACTATAAACTTTCATCCATTCAAATGTTTCTGTAGTAGTTTTACCGAACTTGAAAATTTAATATTAGCTGTTTGTTCGTGTTTTTTTGTGACAAGATGACAAAGTGTACTGTCACTGTACTAAGCGCTATAATTTGGCAATTTGTTGATTGATTCTAATAATGGTGGTGTCGTTTTATAGAAGAGATATATTACTTTCAGGAAATATATTAGGGCCGGTGCCTAAGGCACTGGTCTGACATATAGTAAATAGCGTGATCGGGTTCGATTCCCGTACTTGGTGAGGAGTTTTTCTAAATGTTTGTGAATGCAAGAGCATATTCTATGCAAGAGAATAAAATCTGACAAGGAATCGCTCTCAGTTACGTCATTTCGAGGTTGGTACCAGAGGCCATCTGAGAGGTTTTCTAAGTTGGTCACTCGCCAGTTGGTAGGCTTCTCGGGAAAGACTTATGGTTAAGTACTGCCGACCGGGGTTTTCGGTAGCCTATCACCGCGGTTCGGAACCCTCGTTAAGCTGTAGGTCCAGTCGCTAAATAGCCTTCTTATTTGCTGATGCGCCCCTAACCCTAAAACATTACTTTTTCTAGACTTTTTCGGTATGGTCTATATGGAATCTATAAGAAGCCGTTTTTATCAAAAATATTAAAATCATTGCCATTTAGTGACAATGTTAGACAAAGTATAGGGGATTCAATAAGAATGGAAGAGTCAAATAATGGTAAGTTTTGAATTAGACCTTCGGTGTTTTATGGGTTTGGGAAGCATAATAGTGTCACTAATATCACAAATGCCATTAATGATGATTTCCCAGCGCTTTGGACAGCAGAACATGTCAGCGTTGGTTAATAAAATTATAAATACATTGATTTCAATCTATTCGACCGTATAAAGTAAAGTCTGGAGTCAGCATAAGTTTGATGAGGATCTGTTGTTGGCTGAAATTGAAGTTGATCTCAAACAAATCATCTAAGAAGTAGTTACATAAAAAGTTATGTGCCCGCAATATAAAATGCAAAGAGAAGAAATGAGATGCAGGGTATTTTTGTTCAGATTAGACCGATACCAATTTCTTCAATAAATTGTTACCGAGGATAAAAAGTGATAAAAAATGATAAACATCATGGCAACCAGCTTTATATTTCTTCACCATAAAAAACTGTTACTGTCACTAAGGTGTGTTCTGACAGGAATTATTCACTATGAGGTTCTGAATCCTAATGAAACTATATGCGCTAAACATTATGTGCTCAGCTTGACAGACTAAGCAAGGGTTTGATTCAAGAACGTCCAAGAATTATTAATGGAAAAGCGTTTATACTGCGACATGACTATACAAGCACCAACCACCCAAGACAAAGTCACACTCACAATACAACCACCCAAGAGAAAGTCAAAGAGTTAGGCTAGGAAATACTTGCTCACCCACCGTATTCTCCTGACGCTGCACCGTCAGATTACCTTATGGAACGGAATATTTCACGTGGAAAAAAATCCTACAGTAACAGTTATCAAAACAACACACGAATAATATTTTACTTCAAAATCAGCCTCATTTTACCAAAAGGAAATAGAAAGAGAATAGAAAATAACGATGAATATTATATTGTAATAGGTGTTTCGGTTAATAATGTCGATTTTACTAAGAGACGGCGTTACTAACAGATTTGTTGGTATAGACCAATGACGTCTATGGCGTTTTGCAGGGTAAACAAACGCCATCAATAGCCAGTTCGTTATTCATTGTGCAAAAAACTTAGTGTTTCATGGCTTTGAATATATCGAATTATATACCAAAAAAAAGATATGCGTGGAAGTTTAATAACCTTCTTTCATTTGAAGAAAACAGCTGCTGAAAGTTATCGATTCTTGGTTGAAGCCTATGGTGAACATGCTCTAACCTCAAAGAAGATAAGTAGCCTCTAGGACAGCCGAAAAGGTTGAAGATGTAGATTTGCAAGCATTGTTGGATGAAGACTTAACTCATAGGCTGAAATAATTGCCAGAAGCATTGATTATTCCACCATATCCGAATATATCATGCGTTGAAAAAGATTCAGAAAGAAAGAAAATGAGTTCCATCTGAACTAAAGGAAAGAGACATTAAAATACGAAAAACCACTTGTGAAATCTTGCTGACCAGAGAGAAAAGATAAGGTTTTTTTGCATGGAGTTATAACAGGTGATGAAAAGTGGATTTATTTTGACAATCCAAAGCGCCTAAAATCATGGGTAGACCCAGGCCAACCTTCAACATTACAATTAGTGCGCAATATATTACACATGGAAAGAAGACTTTGCTGGATTTGGCGGGATAGTAGGCGAGCTGTGTATAACAAACTGCTGAAACTTGGTGAAATGATTACTGGAACTTTACTTGAAGGAAAAAAGATCAGTATACGCTCAAAGGCACGATAGAGTATTTTTCAACATTACAATGCTCGATCCCATGTTGCAAAATGTGTAAAAACTATCTAGAGAACATTAAATGGGACATCCTACTCCAACCGGATCATCGGACGTAGCCCCTTCGGACTACCACTTTCGATCGATGCAGCACAGACTTTCAGAACAACAGTGAAAGTGAAGTGAAAATTTGGCTTGATGAATGGTTGACCTCAAAAAACCAAAAGTCCTTTTGGCGCAGAAACATTGAAAAAAGTAATAGCTGACGATGGTCAATACTCTGATTATTATGGTAATTTATTTTGTTATGAAAATAATCCATATTAAAAAAAAGTCATTACTTATGGGGATTATTATAATAAAATTTTTCATTAGTTAATGAGCTCTTATAATCACCCATTTCTCTACTACACCCTGTACTTTTATACAGAATAAATCACGAATAAATAGATGATGTTGGTTTAAACCAATACAAACCTGCTTGCGCAAATCTTTGCTTCTTAAGTTGGTTAAGGCTTCTTCTGAGGAATATTCATTCATGTAAATTTATATAATCTAGAACATCTACATAGACTGCCATCAGCTTTGCGAATGGATGTGGCAACGTGGCGATGATTGTGGCTAAGTTCCAGCACGAATTAATTTAGTGGTTCGGGTGTTTTGGCGTGAAATTTTGATATGTTGCGGTGTTGCGAGCGAGACGCAACGAACGGATAGAGATGTTGGGAACGATTTCCGACGTTATTTTCTTAGCTCGACGAATGATTAAGAAGCAACGTTGCGGTTTTAATCAACGGCTTTGCTAATGTACCGGTAATTATTGACAAGACCGAGTCCGTCGAGAAGATTCAAATGGTTTTCTTGTGATGGTTTACTAGAGATTTTAGAAAAGTTTTTGCAAGCATTTTGATCGCTTAATTTCATCATACTAATGTTTTTTCGTTTAGACAACTTCCATACACCGTTACGAGAATTCTAATATATCCTCATCGTATAATCGAGGTTATCTTAATTTGAAGCTTGCCTATATGAATTTTTTCAGCTCTGTATTTTTTCAGCTCTGAGTTTTTATTGCCTAAAGCCCTAGCCCTAGAGTCTAAATATTGTTTGAACAAGAATTGCAAGATTTCTTATATTTCTTCTGTCAAATGATTTAATTTTTTATTTCACAGATGTCATCTACACAGCATACCACACAACACCATTCAATTTTTGAGCGCGTACGAATCTACGGTGAATTTTATTGAGAAACTCCACATTCAATTACGAATCCGTTTCGGAATATATATTTATATATTATTATCTTTTTGTTGCTTAATTAACGTTTCAGTTTAATAATAAACCATCTTTAGAAGAATTCTACAATATACCTTATTTTTACAAAAAATACAAATTTATATCCACAAATCTACTAATATCTAATTAAACAATTCATTTCCTAAATTTTTTAGCTCAGATGTGACATTTCTTTTGAATTTTCAGTTGACATATATCTGACTTTGTTAAGAAAATTGTTAGGTTATAATAAGAAACAAAAATTTAAAGATAAAAACTTTGGTAATATATTAAAGTCAGATATATGTCAATTGCAAATTAAAAAAAAATGTTACATCTTAGTGTAGAATTGTTCTGAAGATGGTTTATTATTAAACTGAAACGTTAACAAAGTAATAAAAAAATTATAATTTATTAACTGACCGAAAATCTCAATAAATAAAAAGATAATAATAATATTAAACGGTCACGAAAAAAAGAAATATATATATATATATATATATATATATATATATATATATATATATATATATATATATATATATATATATATGATCGAAAAATTGTGAACCGGGCCCGTGGAGAAAAGTATTAAAAAGCTAAGGAAGTTCACCCATGCTCCACGTTGTGCTTTGCCATTTCTTTATCCGCCATCCAAAAGGCCAGCAAGTGTCTGCCAAGACCTGTTTCTGGCCTTAAGCTGTCATCAGTTGGCCTCAAGCTGGACACCTGAAAAGCGGATGAAGGAACGACTAAAGCCATGACCATTTAAATTGGCCATGTCGAATAGAGGCTCACATGCACGCCATCCATATATATATATATATATATATATATATATATATATATATATATATATATATATATATATATATATATATATATATATATATATATATATATATATACATGTATGCGCCCCGGCTTTGTGCCCATACTGAATTCATTATTTCGCTATGAGCTTTTTTCCTTTCGTCAGAACGTAGTTCCACTCTTCCTACATTTTTCTCTCTGGCCAACCTCCCAAACGTTGACCTTGTGTCTGAAACAGCCTCTATCCTAAATTTGATTTTGTCTAATATTTGCTCATCTTAAGTCCTCTTTAATTGCAGCAATCCATTTAATTATTTCTATTTTAGCTCTACTCCTATTTTCATAAAATTCGATTATTTGTCTAGTTAGCCTACTCGGATTCATCCGTTTTATGTATCCGTAAAACTTAAGACTTCTCTTTCTCATATCGCTATGTATATCTCTGTATTGTTTGATTTCTTGGTTTTCTTGAAATCGGTATATTGTGCTATTTATTTGTTTGGGGCCTAAGATTTTTCTTACGATTTTTCTTTCTTTCTTTTCAATCTACTCGATGTCTTTCTTTCTAATCAAAATAAGCATATCTGCGCCATATAGACATTCTGGCTTAATAACTGTATTGTAATGTCTCAGTTTTGTGTTTTTAGATATGCATTTTTTGTTGTAAATAATTATTGGCCGCTTTTTCCAACCCGTTTTCCATGATTATTGCACCCAAATATTTGAATTGAGAGACTCGTCTGATGTTACCATATTTTGTTTTTAGAAACGGTGTTCTTAATCTGTTGCAGGTCATGTATTGTGTCTTTTCAAAGGAAATTTGGAGTCCTACCTTTTCTGCTGTTTCTTTTAGGATTTCAGTCTGTTTTTGTGATGTTAATATATCTTGAGCCAAAATTGCAAGATCATCAGCAAACGCCCGACAATCAATTTTGATGTTGGTTCTCCCCAGTTTAATGGGCTGGTCAATATTCAGGGCCGACTTTTTTTCACGCCACTCCTGTATGACTTTTTCTAGAACACAGTTAAGTAAGAATGGCGAGAGTCCATCCCCTTGTCTTACTCCAGTTTTAATTTCGAAGGGCTCTGAGATGTCACCCATGAATTTAACTTTTGACCTTGTGTTAGTTAATGTTGCTTTAACAATTGCCAGCGTTTTCAAACCTAGTCCTTGTTCTTTCAAGAATTGGAATAAAGATTCGCGGTCAATAGAATTATATTTTTTGAAATCAACAAATGTACAGACGAGATTTTTAGTGTACAGTTTTTGATGTCTTAGGATCCACCTTAAATTCAGGATATGTTCCGGGCAGGAACTGCCCTAGCGAAAATCTGCTTGATATTCACCAATCCTAGGCTTCAACTGTCCCTGTGCTCTGTCTAGTAGACATTGAGATAGAATCTTGTAACAAACTGGGAGAAGAGATATCCCTCTGTAGTTGTTACATGCAAGCGACATCTAGTCTCTTTTATAGACTCGCCAAGTTTTTGGAAGAAGTAAAAATAAATTTAAAGCTCAACTTTAAATTACGCATAAAAAACTAAAAAGGTGTCATGTTCGAATTCTTTAAAAAAATCTCTCTTTCTAACGGTATGTATTCATGCCATAAAAACTTTTTTAGTAACTTCACTAATTTGCTAACTATCTCTATCGGGACACATTAGGCTGATATTCGATATGCAGGATAAAAACTTGTTTTTGTGTAAACAACACGGCCAAAACAGGTAAAAACTCTTGTCTCCCTTATACACAGTAGAATTGCATAAGCTGTTTCTCTCTTTCATAAGGTAAACGGAAAACCAGCTCAAAAAACGGGCGCCGTGGTTTCAGTTTTATTAGTCGAGATTTGACTGTCTTTGGTGATTAATGCATTTGTTGATCCAATGCAGCGCCGTTTTGTTAGTGTTTTTACGACATTTTGTTGTTTTAATGATGACTGCATTCTCTACTGAAGAATACACGGATATTCTGATGACATATGGAAGCGCTAATGGTGTTGCGCAAGAAGCGCAAAGAATATATCAAGAACGCTTTCCTAACAGAAGAAGAAGAAGAAGAAGCGGGGGGTCCCACCATGTCCCTCTCCACCGCCGGACCCTGAAGGGGGCAGTCGGTGCCCCTCTTGGTCTTTATTAAGAAAGGTTTTAATTAATTAATTAATTTAAAATAAATAAATCGTGCCAGACATGAAAACAAGACTTTGAACGAGGTATAGCAAGTATTTGAATTAAGCGCTTCTTATTATTCAATGTGCAAATAAAATACAAATTATTCTTTATTAATTTAATACAAGATTAAATTTTGCTTAGAAATTTTCTCTCGCTCAACCCTGAAATTCCGATCAACTTGAATTAAAAGAAGCGTGGATCCCACAGAAATGGGCCGCAGCCCGGGAAGTACCTATAACCTTCCATTTTGAGCCCCAGAACATGCAACTATTTAATTTTGAAATGTGCTAACCCTAATTCCTAACAGAAGTTTAACTTCCCGCCACACATTTCAAAACACTTGCCGACGCTTACGCGAAACTATACGTAAGAAACCCTATGTAAAAAATATATAGCAGCCAGACTTGACTGCGCAAGAATAAGATATCCTTTTCTACATACTTATCAGCCGAATGTGTCCCCATACACAAAGCTAGCAAATTAGTAAAGTTGGTAAAACGTTTTTATGGCATGAATGCATAACGTTAGAAAGAGGATAAACCAGAGATTTTTTTTAAGAATTCGAAGACCATGATCGCTTATAGTTTTTTTTAATATGCAATTCAAAATTGAGTTTTAAATTTATTTTTACTATATATATATTTACTATATATATATATATATATATATATATATATATATATATATATATATATATATATATATATATATATTATAACATTCCATGATGATTTACCAGACTATTGAGACACAGATTTGCAGACTTGCGCGTGCAAATTCACAATCCGTTTGACAGCGACCCCTATCGGAAGTTCGAACACACTAAAAAAATCACCCTTTATATTTTTTTTTGTATCAGATCGAGAGTTTTTCAAACAACCTTCGTAGTACTTCAAAAATATAATCATTATCAAGTTAATGCCGTCCTTGAAGCAACATTATAATTAGAGGTATAAATAAATATGTAAAATGTAACAAAAAAGGCATTTTTAACATATCAAAATCGTTCTTATCAATTTGGCGCTGTCGCAGCAATAAATCGAATTTTCGGAATCGATTTTTCAACCGACCAGAATGAATATTCAAGAGAACTAATCTTAAAAGGCACAGATAAGGACTCTTAATTGGCCTCCGAATAAAATATAATTGATAATTCCGAATGCGTCGATCGTGGAAGCCTTTTACTCTAAATGCGCTCGGAATCTGAAAGCCCCCGGACCTTCATATATATATTTCGTGGCGGAATCGGGATTATAAAATGAAAAACGCCTCAAATAGTAATGGCGTATTTTTATATGGGAAAGTGCTCTTATCGAAAATTAAATCGATTCAGGTCGTTTACGGCAAACGATTTTAAAATATTCTTTCGGCTTTGAGGTAGCCAATGTTTAACTTTATAGCAGTAATTTTAAATTGTTCGAAAACAAATTTGATAGTATTTTAAATGAACGTGGATTATTTATCCTATATTTCTACAAGGGTTGCTATTTATGTATCCGGATTAATACATTAAAACAAATATTTATCATTGAAAATGGTTTTATTGTTTTTCAACATATTCTTCGCGATAATCAGTATATTTGAATATTTCCATACATAATAGCGACCCTGTATATATCAAGACGTTTAAATAAATCCTTTCAGACTATAAGTAAAAATGTTCTGTGAAATATATTTGCATTTGCTTTTGCATCAGAGAGATTTTCTGTTCTCTGCCGAATTCACTATAATAATGAATTCATTGCGGCAACCTTACAGAATATTGCATGAACAGTACCAAAGTAAGGAATAGTAAGGGTACCAAAATGATAGGCACATCTAAATAACGACATATAACAAATCAGAAACCTTACAGAACTAAATCTTGCATATTTAGAACTACTTACCCTTACAGACAGGTATATATATATATATATATATATATATATATATATATATATATATATATATATATATATATATATATATATATATATATGTGAATACATTTTTAGTAAATAAAAATAAATCACCTTGCTATGGAAACAAGTCATAAATCTGACAGGATTTAGAGAGATGCCTCGTTCTTTATTTTCGTAATTTAGCGTAATAGCCTTTTTTTCGTTTTTGTTATGCCATAAGCAAATTTATGTCGCTATTGTTTATATGCTTTCATCTTTTATACTTATGAATTTTAAAGATACAGTTCTTTCGTGGAACACATATGACCCTACTGAAGATCGCCCTATCAGTCGGGTGCCTGCATGAGTGCATTGCTTCCAGAATGACTGGTAGTTCCAGCATATCGAAGGCTTTTTCGGGCGCAAGTGCAAGTAATAGATTTAAATTATATTTTATAAATAATTTAATAATTTAATTATTGGTGCATTTTTCGATAATGTTGGTGGTCTATAAATGGCCTTTGTGGAAAAGCCTGCCTGTTTCACAAATATGTGAAAATCAATTTTCTTTTTCATGTCTTTTCATTACCAAGCGGAATAGAAAACGTAGCATATGGATTAGAGATCAAACGAAAGTATGTGACATCATGGGAAAAGTAAAGAAATTGAAATAGAGTTGGGCAGCCCATATTGAGCGGCAATGTGATGACAGATAGACCAAAGCAATTCTGGAATAAATATACCTTGATCATAAACATCCACGAAGAACTGATGACAATGACAAATCAATTAACTCAAGACATTAACAATTATATTGGATCCGAATGGCAGAAGAGAGCACGAGTTGGTGACATGCTGGAGAGGCCTTCATCCTGCAGTGGGTGGACAATGGCTGAATGATGATATTTATATATATATATATATATATATATATATATATATATATATATATATATATATATATATATATATATATATATATATATATATATAAAAGAATGAATCCGCGCTCCACGTTGGTGCTTTGTTGTTCCGCCATACAAAGCGCCAGCAAGTGTCTCCCAGGACCAGTTTCTAGGCTTAAACCGTCATCAGCTAGACTCAAGCTGAAAGGGAACTGATGACGGCCAGAAATCGGTCCTCGAAAACGCTTGCTGGCGCTTTGGATGGTGGATGGGGACTACAAAGCACCAACGTTGGGCGCGGGTGTATTTTCTTTGACTGACTATGATTTTCAACTTATAAGAATACAAGTTTCATTCAGCAGCAATGTTTGTAATAGCGTTGAACAGGTCGGATTTTGTACCTGGAAACTACGATTTGCGGGCGACATTGATTTTCGGTTACCATATGAAGAAAACTGCTGCAGAATCGCATCGAATTCTTGACGAAGCTTGCTGTGAGCATGCTCTTGGCAAATCACACTAATTTGAATGGTTTAAAAATTCAATCGTGGCGAATTTGACTTTAGAAACGAAAAAACGTGGAAGACCACCGAAATAGTTTGAAAATAGCGAATTACAAGCATTGTTGGTTGAGGATGATGCTCAAATGCAACAACAACTCGCGGATCGATTAAATGTGACACGAGAAACAGTATAGCCGTTCTATACATTTGAAAGCTACGGGAAAGATACAGAAGATGGAAAAATGGGTTCCACATAAACTGAATGAGTAACAGAGTTTTGAAAAACCAAAAAATCACTTGCGAAATGCTGCTGGCAAGGTACAAAAGAAAGTCATTTCTCCATCAAATGTGACTGGCGAAGACAAGCGGATATATTTTGAGAATCCTGAGCATAAAAGATCATGAACAACTCCAGGTGAATCAACGACATCGACTGCAAAGCCAAATTGTTATGGACGGAAGACAATGCTCTGTGTTTGGTGGGATTAGAAGAATATCAAAAAAGGCAACAAAAAGTGATTTTGCTTCATGATAATGCTTCGTGATAATGCACCATCACACACAGTAAAACTGGCCAAAGAAACGATTGGCGCGTTTAGTTGGGAAATGATTTGGCATGCGGCTTACTCACTACACTTGGCACCATCCGATTACTACTTATTTACATCGATGGCACACGCACTTGCTAAGCAGCGCTTCAGTTCTTATGAAAAAGTACGAAAATGACTCGATGCCCGTTTTGCCTCAAAAGAGCAACAGTTTTTATTGGCGTGGCATCCAAAAATTGTCAGACAGGTAGGAAAAAATGTATATCTAGCGATGGGCAATAATTCGATTAAAATATTTTTTATCATTTTCATATAATAAACGTGTATACAAAAATTCCGGTTTCATATTTACATTCCTGGATAAACAAAAAGTTTTCGACAATCTATAGAAATATCTAACCGGCTCAAGTGGGAATAAAACAACAATCCCTATAGAGAACTTTAAAACAAAATCTCCATATGTATCCATATAAAATCCCACTAGCGCAACATCTTAACCCTCATTATTTCCAATTCTGATTAGAATTAGTAGTGCCTCTGAAATCTTGGAGATCCACATTCAAATATTGTTAGGAAAGTATGGCTCTCTGATGAGTCTGTTACTTGAGAGGGTTTGCATTAATAACTTTCAAACGTTAGATCATTTCAAAGACAATATTCGATGAGAAAGAGATTTCAAAAGTGTATCAATTTATGAATTGTTTCAGAAAGTAATTGATAAAAAAAATCAGAAATTTTACTTTAATTTGCCAGCTTTATAATAAATCTTTACTTTAGCTTTTTTATATTTTTCTAAATTTTAAAATATAGTACGTACTTTTCCGCACTCTGTACATATTAAATATACTAAATGTAGTATATTAAATATACTATATAATTCAATATTCGCTTAGTAACAACCTGTGTACACAAATTTTATTGGGCCTGTTATTTTAGCTATAAAAAAGATACAATATTTACAACATTATATGGGCTTTAGGCTGTTCAAATCACACCAATAATATAAAACGCGCAGGTAAAATGATAAATATAAGGACTGAACTGTTTAATCTTGTTTCTCTATTAAAAAAATAATTCTGTAAACACAGTCTTATTTATTATTTTTCAACAAATAATCACACAGATATTAAAACTCTTACACTTTACTTATAGTTGAACCGCTAAGAGTTTACCTGTGCGTCATCGAATGACGTCATTAATTTCCTATAACATAGACATTGTCTCAAGATCTTTTTCTTTACCGAACGAGAGAGAAGGAGATGAAAAATCAATACGTATGTCGCGGTTAAGAACAGTACGTTACGATAGCGTTACAGCGGGGTAGAAGGAGAAAGTAACAAATAATTAAAAGGTGTCTGTTCGTACCGGTTCTTAAAAGTTCCTCTGTTGAGTTCAGCGGTACTGTTTTGGTTGTTGCTTGATTTGTTTTGTTATTGTGTTTTAGTGAAATTTTGAGCTCTAAAGTCCAGTTTTATTGTAAAATAAGTTCTTATAATAACTACTGTAATTGATTATTTTGTTCTCGGCATCGGTTTTAATTTCTTCAATAATTTTAACCATTTTATTACAAATGTTTAATAAAAATAGAATTTATATTGGCTAATTCTAAAAACATACTAAACGATAAACAACCGTTTCAAAATAATAACGAAAATATAGAAGTGCGAACTTTTAAGGTATACATAGACTGGAGGTAATATATTTTTTAGAGAGTTGCAGCAGCATTAAAAATATTAAGGAGGTATTCTATTAAGAAAAGAAAAAAACATAATCCAGTTTTTTCTTCTCCTGGAACAAGCAGAGCTCGTGCGAAGACCAAAACAATAGACTTACCTGAAGAAAATAAAAGGGAAGTTCGAAGATCGAACTTCCCTTTTATAATATGTATAATATGTACAATATGTATAATATGAATTATACCTTGTATAATATGTATAAAGAAAGTAAGTCATTTAAATATAATAAATATATATTAATTGTTCGTCACTTGTGCCACATATGCCTTTTAATTTTTCAATATTCCCAAACATTTTGGCTTTACAATTTATTAGAAAACTGTAAAATCTTAACACCTATCTTATTTATATTTATCACAAATATTGGGCATATCCTGATATTCCTGATAAATAATAAAAGATTTACTTGTATATACAGTGTACATACAAGTGTGTTGAGTAAAACTAGATTATGATATAGCTTAATTTTTAATAAACAGTTTCATAAACTAAAAATACAAGTATACTATATGTACTTATTTATCCCTCATAATAACATTCTTTTTTACTAACTATCATAAGCAACTAACTATCATAAGACTTAATATGGAATTAGAAAGAAAGGAAATTGTTAGTATGGATCATACATCACTCAATAGTCTCCCGAAGGAGCTAGGTTTTAAGTACAAAAAGGATTACAATAGGAGATCATTAATCGAAAGAAACAATATTTCTCCGTTAAGAGCTTGCTTTCTTCGCAAATATATGGAAAATCGTAACAGCACATTCAGATTCCAAATTATATTTCTAGATGAGACATGGATTTATTCAAAAGGCAACAAAATAAATTCTTGACAAGACATTAGTACTAAAAGTGTCCGTGAGTCAGAAGGATATGATGGGAAACGTTATAGTCATTCAGGCTTGCTCTTTGAAAGGATTTGTTCAGGGTGCAAGTTTAGTGTTTGCCTCAAAATCTTTGACGTCCGATTACCATAGTGAAATGAACAACACGATATTTCAAAAATGGATGACGACACAGCTAATCCCAAATTTAGAAGAGCCATCCTTACTAGTACTGGATAACGCACCGTACTGTAGTGTACGTCAAGAAAAACAGCCCTGCAGTTCCTCAACAAAGACTAAAATAACTGCTTGGTTAAATGCCAATAATAGTAAATGGGATAAATCCACAAAACCAGAATTACTGCAAGTGCATAAAAAGAACAGAAAAGAAAATATTTATATAATTGATAAGCTAGTAGGAGAACATGGCCATGAAATTTTAAGACTTCCACCCTATCATAAACACAACCTAACCTATGATTGTGATTTTAATGCCATTGAATTAATTTGGGCTAATGCAAAACATATTATAATAAACATATTGGTAGGGATAGATTTAATGATGAAAATGTACAAAATATATGGAAAGAAGCATTGGAGCAGTGTAATGAAGAAGTGTGGGAAAAGTCTTTAGCACATACAGATAAATTAATTGAAAACTGGTTTATCCGAGAACAACACATAGTCAATGTTGAAGTTGAGCCTATAATAATCAACGCAAATGAAAATTCCTCGACTGAATCTGATAAAGATATATAGCTATGTAATTAATGTGATTGATAAATTATTGTTATTTATGTATGATTGTATTTATGTATTATTGTATTTAGGTATTAAGTACTTAGTATTTAACACTATGTTTAAACAGGTGTTTTTGTATGCTTTATATAATTATTTGATATATTTGAAATAATATTTGTAATAAATGTGTAATGAAATTGTTTAAGGACCTGTATATTCCCATACCTTGGTAACGTTTTCATCATATCAAAATTAGGCTCGACAATAATATTTATAGAATAAATGATATACAAATAACAAATTAATTCATTGACTACCTCCCTAAAATTTTGTGATCACTTTTTGTGAAAAATTTTGTTGGTTAAAATTGTACGGACAACTTGCAACTAACTAGTGACTAGTTACATATGCACTGACTAATGCAACATTATTAAGTAGATTGTGTATATAGGCAACCACTACAATAGGTGGTTTAAAACATAGGCAACTAAGAACTAAGCTAAACATTTTTAAATTAATGGTTTCTTAGTAAAACCCCTAGAGGGCAAAGGGTTAATGAAAGTTTACTCTTTCATTTGTAAATATCTAAATATTATAAGTCACATGGTGTACACAAACTTTTTTTACTAACTAAATAATGTAAAAAAGTCAAGTGTGTTAAGAAATTCAAGAAGCCGAAGTCTAAATAAAAACAAATGTTAATAAACTGAATGCTAAATAGCTTTAATGTGCAATTAGCAACCTAACGTAAATATTTAAGCCCAGTTGACGTAGTAGCCAGGTACAGAGTACGATAAGAGGATATTAGGAAACTCACGAAAGACAAACTCACTCCAGAATCCGCTTCAGTTTAATTTTTTTTTAATTTAAGTCAAGTCGTTAAAGCGTTGCGCGCTCAAAGGTGCGTTTATCGCACGTTTTAATGTAAATGAGACTAAATTAGCGCCTCGGTCGCCGTATCACGGTGAGGCACTCGCGACACGTCCTTTCTCCATCGCTAATTAAAGTTCTTAAACGTGCCGCTAGATGGTTTTTGTAATCGGCATTCTTAGAAACAATTAGCCGGTTGATGAGCGACGAAGAACCCGTCCAAAAATCATCTTCAGTTAATTGTTAGAGACCGAACCGGGGAGAATATAATCTCATAAACCGAAATGTTTTATATTTTATCGTTCTGTTTGTGGCGGAATTGAATTATGTCTTTAACCGTTGGCCATTTTTGATTACCTTTGATATTTATTTATGAAAAAAGTAACGAACTTTCGAAGCAATTTCCACCTTCTATACACTTTCGCCACCTCTCAGGCAACCGTCGAGACCCAGATCGAAAACATCTTGGTGGTTTTAATCTGATATGGTCAATTAGGTTTTATCAAGGTGGCTATCAATTCGATGATACTGTACCCGGTGATGTGGTACCCGGAAAAGAAGAAAATCCAGTTTTACAGTTTGTCCGTACTTATTAACTTTCAACATTTAATTGATTTAATCTTTGAATAAAAGTTCCAGAATCCAGTGGGGATGTCTCTCAGTTCGACGTCCAATAAACGCAGTCATTCTCGATAGGGTCACACCTGATACCGTCGCCCATATTCCCGAAATTCGGATTTATAAGACCGAATTGATTAAAGGCCGGCGGTTGCAACGGCACTTGGTGCACATAAATTGCGGCGGCCGTAGGGAGAGGCGGTAGCGGACTTTCGAACTTGGTGCAGGTTTAGTCACGGTCCATAAAAATACCGAACAATATGGCATTTTGACTTTTATGAGGCAAGTAACTAAAAACTCTTATAAAACTCAAAGTTGAGTGCACAATTTCAATCTCAGTGTTGCCAACATACGAAGGAGAATCTTAATTTTGTATTAGTATAATGTAACACTAATTAAAATTGTTTAAATATCAGCTTTGGTAAATATAATTAGTAAACAAAATAAACATATTTTGTTTAGCAAGGATATTTTCTTTTTCTTCCTTTATACATGCAACATTTTATCACTTTTTCTCCGATGCGTTCCTAACAGTATGTCATTGTTTCGTTTTTGTGGTCTCCGTACTGATCGACTTCGCATTGGAGAGTGGCTTCTTGTTGTCGTAATGACGCTATTGGTATCCATCCTAGTTCAGTCATATACAGGGTGCGGAAAAACTTCCCGAACTGTTTTGTTAATGCATTTTTGGCTTAGTTAATTAAGTTATTTGTCATTTTTGATGGTTTTATTGAATTCCTTGTTTAATTTTGGTCCAGAATGTGTCGTAATTATTTATTTACTTTCAATTACGTTGAAGTTATGTCTCGTGATAATCAGCGTGTCACTGTGGTCGAATTGCACAAACAAGGAATGAAGACGGCTGACCATGTTCGCACGACTGGTTACAAGAAGCAAATCGTCTACGATGCCGTGAAGCATTATGAGGAGACTGGCGGGACTGCGGACCGTCCTCGAAGCGGTCGTCCAACCACCATGACCACTCCGGAGAACGCCCAGAAGATCCGTTGCCGAATTCAACGAAATCCGGAGCATTCGATGCGGAAGATGGCGAAAGAGCTCGGCGTTGATGAGAAAAGCATCCGTTACATCGTCAGGAGGAAGCTGGGACTGCGCAGCTGCAAGATCGTTCGCGTCCATTTCCTCAACGAAGCGATGAAGGCGAAACGACTCGAGAAATCTCGTCGGTTGCTTCGTCTGCTCGGTGGTGCTCGCCTGTCGAAAGTGACGAGAAGATCTGTACTATCGAGCCGCTCCACAACCGTCAGAATCGTCGTCAACTGCTCAGGAAAGGTCAGCAGAAGACCGCGGCTGCAAAAACCATCGGCCGCAGCCATTTTCCGGCCTCCGTCATGGTCTGGGCCGGGATCTGTGCTACCGGAAAGAAGCCACTAGTCTTCATCGAGCGGAACGTCAAGATCAATGCCGCCAGCTACCAGCAGCGTGTCCTCCGCGACGTACTGGAGCCGATTCACGCTTCAGCAAGACTGGGCGCCGGCGCATTCCGCCAATTCGACAATTGCCGTCTGCGAAGAGCTGTTTCCCGGCTTTTGGGGCAAAGACGTTTGGCCGCCTAACTCGCCGGATCTTAACCCGATGGTCTATTCGGTGTGGTCCATCTGAAGCAAAAAATCTCGGCTACACGCTACGTCACGGTTGACCAGCTTTGACGCGCACCTGGGGTGAAATTACAGTGGATCAGTGTGCGAGCATCGTCGGAAAAATTCGCAAGTGACTTCGTAAATGTATTGACGCCCAAGGGGGCAATTTCGAGCAATTGTTGTAATTTTTTTTGTTTATTGTTATTTTTACGGGATTTTTGTTTTTAAATTTTGTTGATTTGTTGAATTGTCTGGCAGTTACAGCCAGTTGAAATATTTAAAAAAAGTACGGGAACTTTTTTCGCACCCTGTATTAATTTTCTTTGTATTTGTCTGAGGATTTTCATTTCTGTGGTTTTCAGCATTATTTAAGCTTCCATCGCATTTGATCCCGTTTCTTCTCAATATATCTGATCAGTGCGTGTTGTCTATTATGATATACGAAGCTGAAACTTGGACATTCATATGGCAATTAATTCAAAAACTTCGGGTTCCACAGAGGGAAAAGGAAAGATGTATGCTTGGAATTACAATACATGGCAGAAAGCCCTGCACAAGGGTCAGAAAACAAACAAAAGTATGTGACATCATTGGAAGAGTAAAGGAATTGAAATAGTGGTGGGCTAGCCATATAACAAAGAAGACTGAATGTAGTAGAATGAGTAGTAATGATTAATCCTGTGAATTTTATTCCTGGTAATGAGGTGGATTATTCCTCTTCTAGTCATCGTTACAGTCTTTTATATAAACTGGAATAATTAGTTATGATTTTCCATTTTTTTCTTGTCTTTGCGTCCATGTCCCATTCTTCAATGCCTAATATATTTATATTATTTTCCACCTGGTCTATCAAGTTCATTTTTGACCTTCCCCTTGCTCTTCTCTCCAATGGGGTCCATTTTGATATAATTTTTTTTTTTAATTGTTTTTATTATCTTTTTATTGCTTCCTTTTTTCTATTATTTATTACAATAAACAATATAATATGTTAATATTAAATGACCTTTTTAATATTAATAATTTGTTTACAATATAACAGCACATTTTATTGGTGTTTATCTTTTTAAAGAAATAATTTCCTACCAATGGTTCGTACTTTAGTAGTGACAAAAATAAGAGTGAAGTAATTTTATACACGTTATTGCCTGCCATTTCTGAAAAAAATAAGTATTTTGTTTATACAATAAAAGTTAGTCTGTTTCCCACTGGTGGGAAATACCCACCAATCATAGGTGATCCAAAAATTAACCAGAAAAGAAAGGTCGTCGAAGAAAACGAGTAAAAAATGGATAATCGTTTTATCTGCTATGTCGTTAAAAAACAAAATATTGACCTAATTTTCAGCACCAGAACCATAAGGCGACGTTTATAACAGAAGAATTTATGTGGTAGAGTAGCCAGGAATGTTACGTATTTGAGTAAAAATAATATAAAACAACGGTTAAAAAGAAAACTGGAAATTCTCGTCGAATAAGACCGTAGGGACAATCTGCAGATTTGAGGCCCGTTCAGGTGGTCAATACCTACAGAGGCGGTACTGTTATGGTATGGGGTGGAATCATTATTGGCGATAGAGCCGAGCTCATTTTTCCAAATGGATTTTTGACCCTTTGCTGGTACTGGTGGTGAAAATTTCTATCTTATGCGTGACAATGCTTATCTACCTACTGTGCCTGTTGTGGTTAATCAACGAAAAGCTGACGTATTGCCATGGCCATTATAATCTCCGGACCTGAATCTAATGGAGCATATATGGGACAACTTTCAAAGAAGAATTACCCCACACATGGTCTTTATTTCAAATGTTTTTAGATTATAATCAGATAAGATAAGATAAGATATAGATCAGATTATTTTGTCTATAAACAATATATGTAGAGCTGTTATTAACCACCGTAGAGGTCATGCTTTCTGTTAAGATATGTTTGATGTTTTGCTTTCTCAAGAATTTTATGTATGTCTAACTAAAAATGCTAAATTTATTTGTTTTTTGAAAACAACTTAAAATTATTAAAAAAAAAATATTAATGCATTATTAAACAATAAAAATAATTATATAAATATTTTTGAAAATATAGTGTTGTGAATAAAATACCAACATTTATAAAAAATCCTTAAACTTCTCTTTTGCGTGTATTATAGTGCAATGGCTTGTTCAATTATTTCACAACCCTGCTTCAACTTTCTATTGGTGAACGAGGTGGAGGAGGAGGACAACCTTTTATTAGTTGAGTGATATAATTCAACTGTAGCATTTAGCCTTTTTTTATTCAAAATAAAAAACTCACAGTGGAATGATACTATATGGAATAAAATTCGAATACATTTTAATATCAGATGACCGAGATATTTCTGAATAATGCAATATAAAAATAACCACGGGTTATTCTTCTGGTTTCATTATCCTCATTATAATCCATACTTTCTAAAAGCCAAAACCCTTCCATCCGATAATATGAAAATCGAACGCCGTAGCGAAATTATTTTTAATAATATCACCGAAACGTGAAAGAAAATTCTTCTCTGAAGAAACTAACCGGAGAAAATAGACCATAATTTAATTGCTCTAACGATAGCGGAATAGTTTTTCGCTCGAAACTTTTCCTTTAAGCATTTTGTTTTAGACGTTTTCCCGTTTGGTCGCCGGTCGAATACTTTCATGGTTTTGGTCCATCAGGTTATTATTCGGAAAGTCGAGATTAATATCGAGTTTGTTTCGAAATAGTTTATGGCGGAGAGAAGTTCTGGATTAATACCGGAAGTTTTAAAATGATTAGTTCGACTTTTTTTAAGCTTGTTTAAGATTTAAAATTATACACTCAAGAAAAGTCTAAGCACAAAAGTCTAAATATTTTAAAAAATATTTATAGCTAGGTATTACTTTAACAAAATAAAGCATTTTTTATATATTTATTTATTTATTTAGCGTATGGCTTACATGGATTTAAGTTCAGCGACAGGTACATACGTTAAAATATAACACATAAACATTGTAATTGTAATAAACAAAATATTCATATACAGAACGGAAGACACATCACTATAAGTATCCAGTTCAACACGGAGCCTGTAGCTACAAAGAAATCATTCATTTTACCACCATATGCAGTAAGGAGACACTCAGCCACGATGTAATGAAGGGTTTGGCGGAGTTCTCCATAGACACAAGCCGGCGACCCAGTCAGTCCCTATTTGTAGAAAGAGTCACGGTATATGCCGTGGGACGTTCTTATTCTATTAAGTATCTTCCACACGCGGCGGGGAAGGTCCGTTCCTGGCAAAAGTGGTGTAGGGTCGATGATATGAACCACCTGACCCGGTCCCAAAATCCAGAATTCCCTTCAATTTGTATTTATATAATTAAAAAATGTTAAAAAAATACATTTATCATTTTTAGTTAGCATGCATAAAATTCTTGAGAAAGCAAAACATTTTTAATACAGAGTATGACCTCCACGGTGGTTAATAACAGTTCTGCACTAATTGTTCCTAAATAAAATAATGTGATCCATATCTTCTTGCGGTAAACGTGCCTATTCCCTTGTTAGAAGCTCCTTGAATCTAAAAGTATTTAGAATGTTGGCCATGTGTGGGGAAATTATTCTTTGAAGCATGTCCCATACTTGGATTCAGGTCGGGAGATTCTGCTGGTCATGGCATTACGTCAATTCCCTGGTTTATTAACCGGTTTATCACGACAAGTGAGATATGTGGACTAACGTTGTCGTGCATGAAATGGAAGTTTTCACCAACAGCACTAGCATCTGAATGGACAATGGGTTGCAGAATATTATCCAAATATTGCTAAACTCCAAACACCCATTTGGAAAAATGCCCTCGATTCTATCGCCAATAATGATTTCACCCCATACCATAACAGTACCGCCTCTGTAAGTATGTACCCCTTGGACGCGTGTCAAACGTACCAAGTTTCCGGACCACCTCCATGCTCTTATTCGACGAGAATCGGGATGAAATCGCAATCTAGACTCGTCAGTGAACAAAACTGTGGACCAAGCTATATTATCCCAATTATAAAATTCTCAACACGTCGAATCTTGCCCCTCGATTGTGTGAGAAATGGGCATCTGAGCGGTCATCGAGAATGGAGATTGGCTCCATGGATATGATTTGTCAAGGATGAAATTATAAAGAAAGGCAAAACAAAAAGGGTATGGGTAAGTAATAGCTGAAAATTATATGCCACGCTGATGTATGAAGCCATAATAACAGCGTCAAACAGAGAAGGTGGTTGAAGATGAACCAATACAACCAATGATGGAGACCAAAGCACGAATATAAAAAAACGTAATACGATCACTAATGACTTACACAGCTGAAACCAGATCTGATAACAGTGAAACAGTGAGAATGATGGAATCATCAAAAATGAGAATCTTAAGGAGGGCAGCAAACAAGACTCTAAGCGATAGAGAAAGGAGTGAGGACATATGGCGTACGTGTAACGCAAAAAAAATCAAGAAAGGTTGAATGGGATCAACACATAGGACGGATGGCAAACAATACTTTCGACCTTTATAACATCCTGTATATTTGCATACACTATTTGCGTTTCTCTTTTTCCTAAAAAAAAAAATCCGACGAACTTTCCGGACAACTCGACTAGATATTCATTTTCTTACGATTCATGAATTTTTGACTCATCAAAAGGTTGATGCAAAGGATTGGTTGGTGTTCTAAAATCTACTACAACTGAGTTATCTGTTTACGGTTTATTTTCCAGGTTTTTGGGCTAGTCTTTTGACTCCTACCAGTTTCTATTGATGTTTTCTTCTTTTGACATAAAGAGTTTGACTTTGATTAATGATGGTCTTTCACTTGATTTTAGGGACGCTTACTTTGTGTCTTGCTTACAGTGTGTGCTGCTGACTTTTTCCTCTGTTTTTCCACCCTTGCGAGCTGGTGGCAGAGTTCGGTTATCTTCAAGATTTTGCTCCCATCGCTCGGTACAGTGACTTGTACTATTGGGGTGGGTTTCTTTTCTTTTGTTTGCACTCCACTTTGTTGTACTCCCCAAATGTTAGTAGTAGGCATAGCCTCTCTCGTCGAATAGCTTTTGAATAGCTATTCTGTCTTCAGTCTTTGGGGTAATTAATACCCGGTCTGGCTTTGTTGTGGCTGACCCGATAGCCACATTGTTCTTTTTCAGGAGGCTCATTACCTCCTACCGCTTTATCTCGAAAGATAAAAGCTGTTGGTTTTGGTTCTTTGTCAGGTTGTTGTTCTGGTTTTTTATTGAAGTTTCTTCCGCCGCTGCTTTCACGGTACATTACGGGCAAAATGAACATTAAACATGAGTCGTTGGTAGATCCAATAGACATTATTCTACCCCCTTTACGCATTAAATTAGGACTTATGAAAAACTTTGTGAAGGCTCTAAACAAAAATAGTGATGCTTTCCTGTATTTACAAAAAAAAATTCTAAGTATTACAGAAGCAAAACCAAAAGAGGGGATATTTTTTGGTACACAGATCCGTAAAGTTGTAAAAGATCCTCAGTTTGAAAGCCTTTTATCAGATAATAAAAAAGCTGGTTGGAAATCATTCGAAATAGTTGTCGAAGAATTTTTGGGAAACAAAAAAAGTGAACATTATGAAGATATTGTTGCTGATTTATTGAAAAATTTTCAACCGAAGTCATTCATTCCCGCATTCATTTCTTGCACTCGCATTTAAGTTTTTTCCCTGAAAACTTAAGAAGTATGAGTGACGAACAAGGGAAACGTTTTCACCAAGATTTACACATTTTCGAAGAACGAAATCAAGGATTTTGGGATGAAAACATGTTAGGGGATTATTGTTGGTCCATTATAAGAGAAAGCGGTCCAAAAAAACTATAAAAAGAAGGCGAAAATTAGCCATTTATATATTTTTTTCCATTTTTAAGTAAATAAATATTTCGAAAAGCAGTCGTGACAGACTTTTTTTATTGTTTTTTTCTGGATAACTCTTACCTAAATAAACAACTTTCAGCTGGAGTATAAAGACCATGTAAACTAGTGTAATCTATATGCCCATTTAATTTTTTTAATGAACTTAAATTAGTTAAAAATAATGTTGTTCGCGATCAATTATCATTAAAGTCGAAAGGAAGAAAAAAGAGGAAACAAGATGCTCGATGGTAATTCCATCTCCGCAGCTTCCCGTAGCCGAAAGAGCGAGCGAGAGCCGTTCGATACGGCCGCGGGTAAAATTTCGAAATCTCCCGATAGTTCCGATGGTCGTAATGGCGCATTACGATCCGGCTTCATGGCAAATTTAATTTTAATGCAGAACTTCTCAACCTCGGGCCGACCGGGCCGCCATTTATAATTTCACCCAAAAATTAAATGCTACCCGGGCAAATTGTATCACAGACCATTAGCTTTTATAGGAATTTATGAATATTAAAAATTCTCCGGCAACCGGGGAAAACGCCGCGGCCAAGGCTAATTCGTTGCTTGATAGTTTCAATAAAGCGAATTTACGTTGTTTTTCTCCTCTTTTTCTCTTCGTTTTTAAACTCCAACAAGTCGTTCAATATACAAAAAAAAAACCGTATTGGATAATTATAGTCAAGTTTTTTGCATATTGGTGAAAAATTGCATTAAACCAGCAAGAATATTATTTAATACTAGGCTAATTGAAAAGCGGAGCGTAAATGATAAAACAAGTTTATTGAAAAAATGATTTTATTTTTCCGTATATTCTCCCTTAAGCTCAGTACATTTTTTCCAAATCTTCGAAGTGATTTTCTGGAAGTCCTTCAAAATACTCATCACCGGCTGCTATAATTTCTTCATTTCATGAAAAACGCCTGCCACGTAGGAATTTTTTGAGGTTTAGGAACAGATGAAAGTCAGATAGAGCCAGATCTGGTGAATAAGATGGATCCTCCAACAATTCGTAGTGTAACTCCTTCAATTTGGTCACTGCAAGAACATCTTTGTGAATCGATGCATTGTCTTGATGAAAATTATTTTTTTTCTTCACTAAACCAAATCTTTTCTCACGAATTTTTGCATGCAATTGATTCAAAAGGTTGCGGGTACTACTGTCCTGTTATTGTTTTACCGGTTCGAAGGTACTCAATTAACAAAATGCATTTTAAATCCCAAAAAATTGATGGCATACATTTTTTGATCTATTTTGGTCGCTTCGGAGCTGAACAACCGGACTCAGTTCACTCTGTGGTTTGTTGTCACAGTTCAGGATCATAGTGGTAAACTCAATTCTCATCCATAGTTACAAAACGATGATTAAAATCTATTTTGGTTCTTTCGGAAAAGATTCAAATGCTGGTTAGAAAGATTTATTCGAAGTTGTTTTTCATCAGATTTTAACAAATGCGACACCCATCATATACATAGCTTTCTCAAGCCCAATTCCTTTTTCAAAATATGAAACACCCGTTCAGTTGAGATGTCCATGGTCTTAGCAATTTCATTCAAAGTGAATTCTTTGTCATTCATTACCGTATAATGTATAGAATTAATTATTTGTTCAGTAGTTCCACTTATTGGACGTCCAGAACGACGATCAACATCCAGACTTGTACGACTACGTTGAAATTCACCTAACCATTTAAAAACCATCGGATTTGAAGGAGCAGACTCCGCTAATACATTTACCATTTCACTATGAATTTCTATTGCCTTTAAACCTTTTTTTTTACAAAGAATTTAATCCCTGCACGACTTTCATTATTCTCCATGTTAGAAAATAACTCTAATACGTTTACTTTAAGCTGCTGTGTTTGTACGAATGAAGTGACAGATCGACTTGAAACTTGATATATGTTCATATGAAGTATGAAACTTCAAATGCAGTAGATTATATAGTTCTTTTACTGCTCTATAGGTGTTGCTCCGCGAACTTTACGATTAGACTACTACATGAATATTATTATAAAAAGTTGAAATGCTGACGATGAAACGATGCAAAAAAATAAAAATTTAGATCAATTTGTTAAGAACTCAAATTGTAATTATATCAAGAGGCCAGGTATTCAAATGGCTTAAGAAATTCCCAGAGAGCTGAGTCTCAATTAAAGATAAACCTCGAAGCGGAAGACCTTCAACTGGAAGAACTGATGAAAATGTCCGTAGAAACCGGGATCTTCTGTTCGTCGGTTGGTAACTAGGATGATGGAGAAATAGTTGAATTAGACTCACAAAAAAAAATGGTCCCAAAAAAACCCTTCGCACGATCAAGAGAACAATTGGAAGAAAAGGTGTCTTAACCTTTTGGGGAGGATTCAAAATGACCCTCATTTTGTATTATGTGTCGATACTGGCGACGGGTTTTGGATTTTTAAATACCATCTGGAAACGAAACCCCAGAGCTAGGACTGGCACACTCCAACATCAGTACGGCCAAAAAATCCAAAATGACCAAATTAAAAATCAAAATCATGCTG
This sequence comes from Cosmopolites sordidus, assembly GCA_031761425.1. Lineage (NCBI taxonomy): Eukaryota > Metazoa > Arthropoda > Insecta > Coleoptera > Curculionidae > Cosmopolites > Cosmopolites sordidus. The sequence goes on along the minus strand of JARFXV010001458.1, from coordinate 115,542 downwards.
ACTTGCTGTTTTGATAGCCAGAGGATCATCCATAAGAAATTTGTGTATCAGTGTCAAACAGTAAATCAACATTTTTACCGACAGGTTTTTGAAAAATTTCGAAAAAGGTTCGTGTGAGACCGAACATCAAAAACACCTGTGTGTTACCTCACGACAATGTTTGCCACATAGCAATTTTAGTTAACGAGTTTTTGGCAAGTAAAAACATCCTCGTGGCTCCGCGGTTCCCTTATTCACCAAACTTGAGTCCTTGTCACTTTGTCCATTTCCCAAATTTAAAAAGTCACTATAAAAATGGTGTCGTTTGAGGGCATCATTTTGATTTGACTTTGGACAATATTGAACAGATCGTAGCCGACCAGCAGAATGTGATTCCAGTATCTGAGTTCCAGCATCACTATGAAAATTTGACAAACCCTCTTTAGTGCTAGGTGAAGTCTCAAGGTAACAGTTTCATTACTCTATGCGATCAGGTTTCGAAGCTACGAAAAACATTCCTAACGATTCAAATAATAACTTCCATGGCTAGTTTAAACTTTATGGTAGGTAGATTAATTAATTTCCCTTTAAACCAAGATAGTCGTTACAAAGAATTAACATTAATTAGGGAAGTGGTCGAAGTGAATGGTTATAAAATGCGCATTGAAGATTATTGAAAAGACGAATTGGAAATTATTGAAAGAATCGTCGACTTTTCAAATGGAAAAAGCACAAAAAGAAATTCATGGGATAATACCATTTAAAGGGTATTACAAAATGTGAATTTTAAATAAAATATGATTTTCTGTAGCAAAGTATTGAAATATTTATTGACTTATAATATAGACATTTGGAAATTATGTATGGAACAACACATCCAGTAAATGGTTGCCATGGTTTTGGTGGCACACGCGTATTCTTCTGACGAAATTTTCGATAATGGTTTTCTATAAATGTGGCAGTACTTCGTTAAAACTGCGTCCGATTTTGGTCTTAAGTGCTTGGATGATCGTGAGCTTGTTGGCATAAACTTGAGGCTTTGGAAAAGCTCTCTAAAAAAAGTCTATTAGTGTTAAATCGCAAGATCGTGGGCGCCAAAACGGGAGATGTCATAACCAGGAAAATAATTGTGCAAGACCGTCGATGTTTCACGGGCGGTATGACAAATGGCACAATATTGCTGAAACCGCATGTCTTCACGAGCAACATCATGCAACATCATGAAACAAAAGAACTGAGTTATCATGTCACGATAACGTGCCATTTAGCGTTAACGTATTACCTGTTTTCATGGTCCAATGATTTATCCAGACCACGCACATCAAACACTAACACGTTGGGGATGCATTTGCACATTGTCTGTTGGCCGAAGTTGTCGAGTCAATCCCACTTTGTAAGCATGGAGATGCAAATATTTAGTGAGAATGCGTTAAAGAGTGCACGATGATGAATCAAGGACGCTGGACTCTCGGTCACACTCTCACGCACTTCCGTGATGTTTTCTTCTGAATGACCACTACGTGCCACTACGTGTCGTACGTTTCACATCAATAACTGAACCAGTATTTTCGAATTTTTCGATTATTCTTTTCACAGTTGATAAATTTGGAAAATTATTTCTACCGAAAATCGGACGCACTTTATGAATCATAGCAACCAAACTGTCACCATTTTGATAGTGATATTTTACAATAAGACCGTGTTGCTGTATCATGTAGCGCTCCATGTTTATTAACTCCTACATCTCTCTTATAGACAATCTTGTTCTCTTATTATAACATCCTTTAGTTATCAATTAACGCAACGGCTAGATAAAATGTTGAAGAAAGTCGACAATACGGTAATCTACAAACCATATAACAAGTTAAGAGAAGTCCTGGGTAATCCAAAGGATACAGAAGATCAATATGAAAAATCGAAGACTTTATGAAATTAGTTATCAAGATTTCATTCGAAGGAAAGTGGGGCAAACTAAATATTCATATTAACCAGATATAAAGAATACATTGGCTATATTAGATATGAAAGAAACGATTAATCTGGTATTGCCCGAACATGTACTCGAGCATGACCATAATATAAATATTAGCAACTTAAGATTTTTTAAAAATGTAAATATTAACAGGGATTCGGATGCATCTGAATGCATTCAAATAGAAAAATGTAAGAAAACCATGAACCGGGATAAATAAACCTGGCTACCTTCATGGTTCATGGTTTTTACATGCTTCAATGGGCACGGTTATCACATAATCAGAACATAGTTTAGTGATAAATATCTTCGAGTTTAATTAGAAAAATAATCAGATAAACAATTAAAGAAAGAGATAATTGCCACAAAAAGTAGCACTTTTCTTTAAAATTACTTAACTTAATTAAGTAGAATTTATTATATTCATATGTACAGTATTATTTCCATTGATAATTGTATAATCTTGTAGACCTGGGATATGGCATGTATCCAGTTTATTGTAGATGCTCATCGTCCAATAGTTCCTCGACTTATAAGTCTCTTTATTTCATAGACTACAGAACCTACTGGAATCAGAACTCTTTCCCGCCATATGGCATTCATCTTAAAGCGCCATCTTTCAGCGACTTGAATCTAACCTCAAAAATTAACTATAGACGCCATGTCCTTCGAAAAGCTCTGTCTTCTTTTCGTATTTTAAATAAAAAAATGATGCGGATGTACAAGATATGATTTCTGCGACTTTGGCGGATAACGCTGTTTCGGACAGGACTTGAAGCGGTACTATAGAAATGATGCCGGCATTCCCAACAGAATATTTTGATCATTTTGATCACATTTGATGTGGTGACGAACGTCTGGAAAAACTATGAGCAGGTGATGGATTAAAAATAAGAAGCACTGCTAAATGAAAATTATTGTCGAATATTGCTAGAGCTCGGGCAGAAATGAATAATAAGACCGTACGCTATTTCCAAGTATTTATACGAGCTATGGGAAATTCAAAAGGAGGGGTCGTCGGATGCGCTATAAACTCATAATTGAGTGGAATTAATGTTTGAAAACAATTTTGGACAAATGCCCGGCGCGACTAATACTACTACTACTCACAAAGTGCATTTTGTGAATTCATTTCCGACCACTTTCTCAAAAAAGGCATTTCAAGGCGTTAATAGTTGCTGGGTTATCGGCTAGGCCAAATATTTAACATAATCCCGAAGAAATCACATGATCTTGGTGTGCAATTAACAGGTTCGTTCCTGGAAATAATTTTCTCACTGAATTATTCAGTCAATAAATCGATTATTGCCTTGGCTATATGCCATGTGGAGCAATCATGTTGGAAGTATATCTTCTACAGAACAATACCATTCAAATTCGGTATTAAATAATCATTGATCATCGCTCTGTAACGATCCCCATTAAGAGTAAAGTACTTTCCAGCTTGATTTTTAAGGAAATCCGGCCCAAGTATTCATTTTCATGCTTAGTTCTGAAAGATCGCTGATTTATATAGGATTGAACAAGCTGCACATACTCCACTGGTAAGCATCTTTTTAATTTCATAACTAATCCTGGATGGCATGCTTTGAGCTTCGCAGCTAAACAAAATTGTGAGCCCATTCACCGAACGTACGACGCAAATGATGGTCTTACTTGAGTTCTTGGACAAGCTGGATCTTTTACGTAGTCGAATAACAGAGCCAAAATTCCTGTGAACGCTTAAGAATTGATAAATTTCGAATTTGGAACAACACTACCAGTAACAGCGGCGATATTTTCTTCGGAACGCACCAGTTTTTTTTTTAACATCGAGCAGCGTGAAACATCTTCGAAATTTGTCGATAATTTAGCGAAAACATCGGTCGGTTGGGGATTATGTGCGCCATAAAATTCAAGAAGCATTCTGTAAGCTTAGCGAATTAAACACTGATTTTGATAAAAAAATTCGGCAATTTACGAGTGGTGCTCTGATGTTATAGGTTCCATGATGATTTGCCAGACTATACTGAATAATGTTGACACTAGAGGCGCGCAAACTCAGACTTCGTTTGTCAGCGACCCCTATTGGAAGAGGGGAATTCGCTCACTCGCTCACCCGCTACATTTGTAAAGATTTGTTGATATAGAGAGTTGATAACGTCCCCGAACGCTCGCACATACCATTCGAACATTTTGCTTGGAATTACAAAATTATCAAATTCATTTATACTCTAATCGAATCATCTACAGTAACAATGTTTTTTATTTCTACCATCGATTTTTGTATTAACATTTTTTGTGGGCAATCGGGGAATGGGTGACCAAACAATAAAGACCGAAAGTAATATTTTAAAATATACCCCAAAACGGTTTTTGTTCGATCGACGTGTAGTTTTACGACTTCAGAAAACGATAAAATGGAGAAATTGGAAAGTGTTTGTGGGGGGCTTTTCGTCGAAATAATCTAAAACATAAGCCGGTTTATTGCCGTTTCATCTGGATTTTTTCCCAATTTCGGTCGAAGGAGGAAAAATGTTGCGCAGCAAATTGCTAAAGAGGGTATCCCAGATGTTAAGCATTATACTTTTCTTAAAAAATAAGGCTTCAAAACGTCAAATATGACTGTAGCTACATCTATTGTTCGATCAATCAGCTTTTATTTAGCTGACCGATACGTGGATCGTTTGAAAAGTTCTCGGCTTGACAAAAAAAAGATTTTTATTTTTTAACATAGTTTTTCTGTTGGTAATTTTGATTTTGAAATCTTTAGTGTTGAATACAAACTTTAAAGGGTTTAACATCCAAAGGCGCGCGGTGTAGTATCGATCGCACTTGATACATTTTCGGTCATAAAATCTTACATCTACTTCACAAAGATTTCCCATCTTTAGCCTCTTAAGCTGTATCCACACCAATATAAATTTGCGGACTGTATGTGTTGTATGTGGTGTGGCTGGGCGGCAATGTAGACGCTCTGACATACAAAGTCACAAACAAATATAGTCGCCGCACAACACGCACACGAACTATCTGTTGTCCACCAGATAATTTAAACAAATTGTTCCAGTAAATTCAACACACACGCAAAATTGTATTGATGTGATCCAGCTTTATAGGTAACGTAAACAAAATACTATATTCCCCCTTACTATGCGCGGTCCATAAAGCTGGGTTCACATTAATAAAAATTTGCGTGTGTGGATATCTAGACGCTCTGACACACAGAATCACATATAAATATTTTCGACATACTGCAGATACACGAACCATGGGTCGGTTTTCTAACAAACGTCAAAGGAATTTGCGGCGCACAGGATGTATGTATGGACGTGTTGAAGTGAAATTAATGTATTTAGTTTCAAAAAGATACCTAAACATGTGATGTGGCTATATTGAAATTTATTATTTAGTAATTTATTATTTATTGGATAACTGATTGCAGTCAAAGCCTGTTCCAGCATATTACCATGTTAAAGAATTGTGCTGCATTCATAATAATATTATAGGATGAAGCATTTGTACCAAAACAGAAAAGTATAAATTACAGAAAATAAGTATAAACACTAACAAATATAAACATTCTATTGCACAGAGATGGAGTGCGGCGTACAGTGCGCATAACACAAATATATTTATTGACGGTGTGTGGAAATTTTGCGTCGTAACATGCACGCAAATTTTTATTGGTCTGGACCCAGCTTAACGTACTGGTAGCATTTGTTTTAGTAACGCGTAAACGTTGAATAAGGTAAGTAAGTGAGCTGGTAAGTAACAAGATGGGCCGTATCAGTTGAGCAATACGACAATGGACGCAGTAAAGAGATTGATTACACCAATTTCAGGCACAGGACAAAATTTGACTATTGATAATAGGTACACCAGAATTCCTTTGGTAGAAGATTTAGCCAAAAATCATAAAATTTCCGATGTGGGCACGTTGTTCAAGAATTAAAAAGAAATACTCCAGTGTTTCACAGCAAAAGGCAAACATAAATATTCTGAATTGTATAAATAAAACAAAGTTGTGTAATTTCCACTTATATATGAAGCAGACTTCTTTTAGGCTGTATTTCGACGTATCTATAAAAATTCGCCACTCAGAAAGAACATGTTCCATATTAACCTCATTCATTAAACCATCTATATCTCAACAGACATATAGAGATCTTTCCATTTTATAAAAACTTGAAAATGTTACATTCTGTTTTCGGTAAAGTGAAACACTTGCATTTTTATTTAACATGTTTCACTGTCGAAGTCTGGAATCCCAGGTCACGTACCAAATGATTTAATTAATTCTAAAGTAAGGTTCTCTGGCAGTTGTTAAAATGTTGTTGTAACTCAGGAAGTTGTGGTTCAGATCCTGAAAAAGATCCTGATATTGTCCAGGTTTAAAAGCGCAATCGGTACCGGCAGTTCCGGGCTATGAGGAACACGCTTAAGTACAGAAGGCAAATTTGGCTTTTTTGAAATTTCTTCAGTTTTAGTGATACAAAAGTAGTAATCACTTGTTCAGTAGGTTCTCTCTACATCATAGAAACAGCAAACGGCATAAATTTTTTCTTGCGATGCATCCACTGGTCAAAATTTACGTGACAACTCACACAAAAAACATGAAGAGCCCTACTTTTATCTTGATTTCCAATTTGGCACTGAACATTATTTTTGCAAATTCTGCGACTAAAACTTGCCAATTTACATAAAATCGACTGAAACATTTGACTGTACTGTAAATGAAACAGAAACAAACTAAATTATAGAAAACAATAAAACTGCCCTTAAAGATTCGCAGAATACTGTGGAAATACCCCCTCTACGGTCTTGTGATAATTCCTTCATAGCCAATTCCAAAGTTAAGTACAAATAATTTGAACTATCCCATGATATAAAGGAGAAGCAGGTACTTGAAAATCGTACGTGCTAGGCCATTTCTGTGAAAGCTGCTTTAATAACTACCTAAATGAAATGCAAAAAGAGCATTTTCATCGATGTTACAAAAATCATGTCGACCTGTGTTATTTGTTAATATTAATTTAATTCCAGGTTATAAGTGAAATTTGCTCTTTCTTTTTGAAGTGAAAACTTCTTTAGCTACGTGGAGCAATTTTTGGTAGAGCAAAATTTATGGGTTCGCGTCACCGACATGCTAGTGACGTGTTGCGCCAGACTGGCGATGCACAGCGGCATGTGTACATGGATACGCATTTATACACTAATATATTATATATACTCGACTGTATTATGTGCGTGTTGGACTCTTTTTGGATGGGTAAAATCTTGTAAGTTCGCGTCACTGACATGCTATAGTAGCAGTTAGTGAAGATAAATTGACCACGTGAAAAGTTTCATTTGTGTATACTGTGCAATGTTTCAATTGTGTTTTAGATACTCAATATTTTAAATGTTTAATTATAGAATCACTGTGCAGTACAAGAGTGAGTATTTAATATGCTAATATGTTTATGTAGAAAAATGAATAACAAAAACAAAGCATTTATTTTCAAATATTTCCAATATTGGTATTGGAATTTAATTATATAATGAAATTTTAATTATTCATACCATAATTTAATTTAAAAAATTAAAAAAAACACAGTTATTCCAAACTTTCAAGTTTTTATTTATGTCAGTAGTCCCCTTGACTGTCTACATTTTTTTTTTAATTATACAGTATTTTTGAGCATTAACTTTATTAATTTTCCTTTTCTATGTTCTGTAAAGCAAAGATATTTACGAATTTATGATGTTCAGTACTTTTGCTTCCGATTGTATCTCCGATACATCCATAATGACCAAGGACGTTCTAACTTTTAAATACCCTTACTATAATGTAATTTGTCCAACATTGTGAATCATTTCTTCAAGTTTGGGAATAGAAAGTAATCGCCGGAAGCTAATTCGGGCTAATACTTGGGTGTAACAAAAATATGATATGAGTTGTTTATAAATAAAGGATTATAATTAACTCTTCGAAGGTTTAATCTACTTTCAACATTTTACTCCGACAATTAAACATTTCTTCTTCAGTATTATAATGATTCCAAAATATTCAGTCGGCGATTTTTAACAAAAACGTTAAAATGGATTTTGGGCAATTTTAAGATATTATATATTTTATAAAAGGCTTCAAAACTACTGACGCAAATCGTGAGATCGCGAAGTAGAAGCTTAAAAAGTTCCAGGAGGGAGACATGAGTCTTGAAACTAGGGGAAGGTCGGGTCATCCACGGTCTCCCAACGGTTTAAGAACAGATTCATCGTAGCACAGACGAGGAAAAAAGTTACTGGCTCAAACATGGGTTGGGGTAATGCAAAACAACAGTCTATTCGAGAAAATTCTCCAAGTTAAAATTTTTGAAACAGTAAATAGCTAAGTAATTTCAAAGTGCAAAAAGTTTTGTTATGTCCGAATACAATATCAAAATATGCGACATAGTAACGATAGCGACAGTTGTCAGAGGTTTAACGAGATTCTGAAAAAGTTGAAATAACCTAAAAAACACTGCAAACACTTTATAGCTAACTAAATACGATTGTCAGGCAAATTCCCACATGTAAACTTGTATATCACCTCTAGTTTTCAATTTGTTTCTCAGGTTATTTATCTTAAATTTCATAATGACGGCGAGATTTTTCATTAACACAAGAGAGCTAATAGGCCTAGAGTAAACGCACCATTATCTATTTAATTACCGGGTAGATTTTTTCAATAAGAGATTTCCGAATCAGAAAAAAAAATACGGTAATACTCTTACTTCGAGACTCGGAAAGTAGCTAATTGCTCTCCGTCGGCAATTAATAATGCTGTTTTTGGTTACCGCGGACCCTTCTAATAACCACCTTTTAAAACCGAACACCAAAATGATCGCCTTGGTTTTCGTCGGTGGCAAAGTCTGGGGAAAGGCAGGAGAGGAAAATGATAAGGTCATTAAAAAAATCCTCCTTATTAACCGGAAAAAAACTAATTTACTGCATTTAAAAACGTTTAATTTTACAACAGAGCCATAAATTAAAAAGTTTGAAGTTGAAAAAAGTGGCTGAGATGCTAATTAGGAGCAAAATTTACTTCTCTTGTTTTCTGTGGTTGCTTTTGAGGTTTCGTAATTTAGTATTCTTAATGAATATATTATATCAACTTTAAAAGATTTTTCATAAAATAATGTTTCATAAAGTGATGTGCATTTCTCTAACCATGGTAGGTAGCATCATCAGAATATGACTAGATATATTTCTGATACGAACTAAACTAATTAAAATAAAAATAGGATGGATTTTGAATATCTTTAGGTTAAAGACCACCACTTCGCGTTACAGTCCTAACGATTCAAGTCAGAGCATCTACAAGAAAATGATTACAATTTAAACTTTATGGTAGACAAATTAATTTATTTTCCTTCAAAGCAATATAGTTATAACAAAGAATTAGAATTGTTTCAAAAGGAGGTCGAAATGAATGCTTATAATAAAAATATTGTGATTGGATTAATTAGAAAACATAAGTTTACAAAATTACTGAAAGAATTTTCGAAAACTTTTAAAAAAAAACACAACAAAACCAAATTGATGGTAATAAGGTAAGGTCGCTTAAGTCGTACCCGCTAAGGAAATAGTACTGTAATGTTTAGTACAATTTATAGAAATCCATAGAAACATACATAGAAACCCAAAAATCTTTTATCAAAACAAGTGTTTTCACGTTTTTCAAAAAAGTACCTTCGGTACGATTAAGGTGCCTGATCGCCTAATTTGTGTCACCTACGGCCTAAGTCGTACTTAAAATAAGACTTCAGTGAAGACATTATAAACTTCATAATAAGAATATACTTCTACTTATACAAAAATACTTCATAACAAGAGATAATATTAAAACATAAAAATTACAAACTACTCAGGCTAAGAACAACTTACAATATTTTTTTTTTGGAATCATCATAATCTCAAAGTCAAACTTAATTACCAAGTAAATTACAAATAGAAAGCCAAAATTATAATTTCTTAAGGAACAAAATTACACCCATAAAAATTATTGATATTGAACACAGATATCACAAATATATTTCTTCATCTTACTTTCTGTGTTAGCACAGGTGTACCCAATCCGCAGTTCATACATTGGATCATATTTTCTTCGCGATCTTCCTTACATTGTTGGCATGACCACGATTCTTTGGCTTTGGCTTTATCTGTCTTCCTTCTTTTTATAATTTTTTATTCCTTTTCTTATTTTAAATTTTTTTCTGTATATAAGTCCTGTATAAGTCCTCTTATTTATATTTTCCTTGGCTTTTACTTCATTTTTGTTGGGACTTGCAGTTAATTCCATTGTTGGCTTAGTTCATTTTTTAAATAACTGTTTTTTAACTGTAATTTTTTAAATAACTGATATGCAGAGGATAAGAGATAAAGTGTTCAAGTAAGACTTTATTATTTGATTAGTGTTAGTGATTTTATCAACTGGTGCTGTATTATAAAGGTGTGCAGTATCTTGTGATATTGTTGGAATCGTGGGTGGTGGTGTCTAGGTACTAAGGGTAATGTTGTTACTTTTGGTAGCGTTGCAACTATTAGTGGCAATTCAACTATTGGTAGCAATACTACGATTGATGGCGATGCAACAATTGTTGGAGTTACGCCCATGGGTGGCGATGTATCTCTAGCGAGTAACAATGTGATGCCTGATAGTGAGGTTTTTTCAATTACAACAGCATGTTCTTAATTTAATGAATCAGATATTTGTACAGAAGCTACGAAATCATCTTCTTGAATGACGTTTCTGTCGCATGGCCACAAACCTCTTGTTTTAAAACCATTTGGCACTATATCCATACGAATGGATCTATGGTATGATTTACCAAGCCGCTCTGAAATGTTAGCCTGTTTTATGATACTGACAGGATTTAGGCGTAGTCACGAGGATGCCGCTTCACTGTAACTGTTTTTAACGATTTAAAGAACGATCTGTCCAACGGTTGCAGACGAAGTCCTGTGTGAGCAGGAAAAGATAGCATTATTATACCATAATAGCGAGCCATCTGGATTACTTCTAAATTTTTATACCATCCAGTAAAAGTAAAATTTGTTTTGGTCACTTTTTTCTAATTTTGTGCACTTGATGAAATGTTGCAACACAGCAAAAAGTTCTGAAGTTATCCATCCATTTTTCGAGCACCCAAATATTGTGTTTGGCGAAGCTGTTATTTCTAAGACATCATTTAGTCTGCTGCGTTTAGATATCAACATGGGTGGTATGAATTCCCCTGTTACATTCAACGCACATATGCTTATCGTTGTTAAACCTCTTTCTCTGCTCGTGATTACATCCACTTGGTATTTGACCTTTTGAGAAATAACTTAAAACGTTTGTGAATGGTGGATAATGCAGTTTCATCCATATAATATATTTGGTCGGCAGTATACCTGTATTTATCCGGTAACTCTCCATATTTATCAAAAACATCATTAACACGTTCTTTATTGAACCCTTTACTTTTAGCCATCAATGTTAATTATGGAACACGCAAGGACGAAGTAGGAAGGTCTTTCATAAACTTATAATACCACTTTTTGCCGGCTATTTTCTTCTCCATATTAAAGCGATGAGATGATCAAGCTTCGTAAATTCAGTAATGGTTAATCCAAAGAAACTGAACTTGAAATATATCGAATGATGTGCTAATTTCTCTCCCATGCTTGATGACATATCGGTAGGTCTAACAAATTTTATTTTGTTATTCAAACCTTTCAAATGTCGTCGCTGTGTAGGCTTTGGTATATCGTATCTTAACATGTTTCATTCATTCCAGTTTCACCATCCCGATGTTTCAGTAAAACTTACTCTGTTTTCAAGTATTGTACTTTCTCTTCAGTATATTCACCAGCTAATAAAAAAAAGTGAACAAGTACATACCGAAAACGTGTCGGTACGATTAAGGAATTATCTACAGATACGACTAAAGTGACAAGGTTTTCAAAGTTTCAAACCCAAACCACTGACAACCTAAAAAAATTCTACCGTTTGATAATAAAAAGTGTGAAAAAATTTACTTTTAAATTATTTTTGCCTCACGAAGCCGGCCAGCCGCCCACTTGTTTTCGTTTACTCGTACGACTAAATAATTCAGGCTTATGACACTAGATGGTGCTTTTTACAAATTTTAAACGAGATAATACCGAGATACGACTTAGGCCGTGGTACGACTTAAGCAACCTTACTCTAATTCGTAATTTTTAAAACTAACAGTATTTTTAATACTACGTTTAGGTTATCATTCGCCTCTGCTTTCTGAAGTTGTTCCTGTATCATAGGCCATCTCGTCACTACACTGATCACTTATGCTACTGTTATACTATTACACTCAGAGTTGCCGTAATTGGAATCACTTTAATACTTAAGAAGAAATGTTTTTTACCAAAGTAAAAATTTAAAATTGGATTACCCCTGTGAGAAGTAAAGTATAATCCTTACAAAAAAGCATTTTTTTTTCACGTTTGTTTATATATTTTTTTAAGTATTGGGATGATGAATCCTTTTTCTAGTTGGATGAGACGTTGTTCTTTCAATATACTTTAGTTAACTCAAATAAAGAACCCCGCTATATTAACGTTTAATTTCTATTTGCCTCCGTCGTGGTCGACTAAAATCTCCAATCGCGATAAGGACTCATCTTTAATTTAACCCCATGCCGAATTTACAGTATTTATTACTAAATTACGGTTCAGACAAAGAGTATATACACGTCAGATCGTTATCTAAGCCATAACTAATCCAAAAAAGGAGTTGCCAAAAATTAATAATATTTCAATTAGTTGTTGGGATCTGTGGGCAGGGCTTCAGATACGCCACTTGGCTATTCCTTATTTTCTGATAAGATCACAAAATAAACGCGAAAAAGAGAAACGTCCTCAGTAAGTTAATTACTACCTATGAAATGTTTACTGTTAATATTAAATACATTAGCATTGCATTTCTTTATTACTCTACAGTTTTCCCCTAGAATAAATATAATTTATTTAGTATATGGGGCTATTTGATGAGTTGCGTGGAGCACAGACTTTTGATTGACAAATAAACAAAAGGGTTTTTCTTGTCTGGTTGAAGATCTGAATAAATACAACTGAAAGGATAGCTCCTATATACTGCATTAACTTTATAAGAGTGGAGACAAAAACTAATAAAGAAGCTGAAGGGTTACTGCAATATTAAACATAACATATTATGATACTAGTAAGGTATATTGTTGTCAAATTGAGTGTCATAATAGAACGTAAGATAGGAGAATAGCAAGGCATTTTCAGTGAGGGAAGGGCAGTTGTTTTCAGTTAGAAATTTTCAGTTTTTTCAGTCAAAGTGTTTATTTGACACTTGAAGAAAAATTTACAAAAAAAAAGAATATTAAGGACCTAATAGTACGAGAGTTGCTACTTATTTATCCGAAATTGGCAACAATGGTGTTGCTAGGCGGTACCTGATTTATTTATCGAACAGCTTGGCATTGTTGACTGTACACATATTCAGAACGTTTTGTCATATAGACGCTATTTGTGTTTAGTGACTTGAAAATTTCATTTCAGTGAAAAAAATTGAATTAATTAATGAGAACTTTCGGACGATGATTTACTACGACTTTCGACGTGGATTACTTCAATAACAGTGCATCGATCAATTCACTTCGACTTTTGGCGATAAAGCCCCATCTAAAACAACTGTTTGTCACTGGTTTAGTGAAATAAATTGTGGTTATCTGCATGGGACAACAAAAGTTGTTCGCGCAATAAGCTGTGACCAATTATTTTTCTCTTTGTAAACAATTAAAAAAAAATTGGTTACAACGACGGCAGCTGTTCGCCGGGAGCACCGGGGAGAAGGTCCTAGAGAGGATGAAGCTGCGCGTCATAAGGGCGCCACATAGTTCGTTAAATTATCTTGTTGTATAGAAGACCCTTGAACTGGGAAGTGGTCTATCTTAAAAAAACTATTGACTTGATTTTATATTTTAATACAAAAAAAAACACAAAGTACATTAAAAGATAGAAAGAATAAAACTATAAAAAAACACAGGAAGTTTTAGGGACTGTGATTCACCGAACCTTACCGTGGAAAATCAAAAAAACACTGAACAAGTTCCTCTAACTTACACGAGCTCGTCTATATTCCCTGTACTTACAAATTAGATGGTACGCAATTAAAATAAGTAAAACCATCAACAATAAATCAGATCGAACAGCAAATTATCGATTTCCTGACGGTATTCAGAGAAGTAAGTAATTTAAAAATAGAAACGTCGCTTGCCTATCCAGTACTGGGGTATCCAAATACCATGAATACGCCTACGGGCAATTCGGTGTCCCTATGCGGGGGTTACCAAATAGACTAGAACCTGACTGACCGGGTAATGTGCAAAGTTGCCCCAAAAAAAAAGAGTCTGTTTTCGGTAATGGTCGGGATCCGAAATAATTGGTTCTTCAACGGTCTGGTCTCTGGTTGATCGGAGTCTCTAATGTCCGGGTCGTAAAACCCTCTACAAGAATATCAGAAAAAATAAGCCTAAGCATGTGTTGGTCAGCTAATCTACATACATCTGTCGGAAGGGTAAGGCGCGAAGACATCCGCTCACCTCGAGATTTGGAGTTACACTGTCTTGACCTTGTCCTAAACGATACAGGTGCCCTTTCAAATACAATTTGCCCAAAATGATCTTACCAGTAGCGACCGATAATTTGTAAACGTTACAAACCACTTCGAAGTAAATGGTCGCCTGTTTGGAATAAATGAGCATGTGGCAACAGTGCCACTAGAAAATCGTGGAACGGTAAGTTCTGAATGGTATACAACCATTTGTTTGCCAGAAGTATTTGAATAAATAAGAAGAACAACTCAATATTTGACAGGGTCAAACAAATTGATTGTTTTGGCATTAAATTATTTATTTTTGTTCTCGACAGTAAATAATAAACTATGTGGTCAACGATTATCCACGCCACAATCAACGATCGGTCAACGATTATCCACGAAGCGGTTGAAAGCATATTGATCATGGCGTAGAATATATTGAAAAACAATAAAACCAGTTTCTATGATAAATATTTGTTTTTATATATATTATTCCGGATAAATAAATCGCAACTTTCGTAGCAAGTAAATTTCTATTAACGGTCATACCAATAGATACAACGAAAGCATTGTGCATCACAGTTTTATTCAAGTCGATTTCGTAGATCAGTTTCTCGTACATTGGTCATAAAATAATCTTGTCCATTTCCTGATAATGGTTCAATCGACTAATTATTTCAACGAAACTAAACCTGTTTTTTTGCAAAACACGTGGCATTTTAATACCTTTAACAAAAACATAAGAATATTCCAAGAGATTTATCACTAAACACCAAACTACTTTATTTAAACTTCACGACGCGCGTTTCACTAACCATGTTAGCATCATCAGGAGATGATTTAATCTGATCAGATTCATATTGGTGTTTAGTTAGATTAAATTTAGTTAAATTATATTATAACATCTCCTGATGATGCTAACATGGTTAATCAAATGCGCGTAGAGAAGTTTAAAAAAGTGATTTGGTGTCTAGTTTTAAATCTCTTCGAGTTAGTATTTCACATTGAAGGTTCTAATGGTAGTATTGATTCGCAGAAATATTGCTTAGCTTGGTAGTATAGGAGAAAAATCTCACAGTCTGAAAAAAAACTTTTTTTTAATTCTTTACTAGACTACATTTTTGCAATTGCAGTTTTTCTTTTTACGATAAGGCACAGAGTGGGTATATTTTCAGTTTGATTGAATAATGCACATTTTTGGTACCCCAGTATATTAAAGAAATCCGAAATATTCGGGAATTCATGTACAAAATTCACAGTTGGTATGTAGGAGTCGATTTAAATGACATAACATCCACCTACGAAATTAAAATACAAACCGACCCAGTTTACACATACCGCACAAACAAGTCCCGTAGGTTTCTAGAAAATTAACACGTTAAACAGTAGGTTCGAAACTCGTTCTCGTTAGGTAATGTTTATTTTTAATTTGTTTTTAATAATAGATAAAATATTGAACGTCGTGTCAATTCAAACTTTTGTTGATTTTATTATAATTGCAATTAGGCAAGCTCGAAACAGTGAATTAAAGTTAGTTTTGTTGGAACAAGAGTGAATGTACTCGAAGTTGAAAGAGCAACTGGAATTTGAACAGCTAAAATAATACAAAATATTTAAAAAATAATAATATTAATATAATCTAATGACTCCTAGATTTACGAGGGTAGTCTGTAAATCAGCATTCTTATCGAGAGGTTCTCGAAAGACTTCGGAAAAAGGTCATTTGTGTAAGATCAAACATCAAGAACACCTTGACGCATAACCATTTCAATTATCGATTTTTTGGCAAGTTCAAACATCACTGTGGCTGCGCAGCCCCCTTATTCATCAGACCTCTTCCTTTTCCCAAAATTCACCTCAAATGATACCATTTTGAGACATGGCAGAACACTGAAAAGGGCGTAACCGAGAGCAGAAGTGATTCTAGTATCTGAATTCTAGCACTGCTATGAAGAGTGAACAAACACTGTTCAACACCGTGTAGTTTCCCAAGGCAACTACTTTGACGGATCCAATTTTGGCAAGTACATTTTGCTACTGCTACTGAACATTCAACATGCAATCAGGGAAGCCTTAAGGATTATTCAGAATTCCTTCTTGCCCCGATGACTAATATATTGCGACTCACTAGGAGCACTTCAGAGCCTGGAACGTGGCGCCTTCCACATACCTTTGGTGTCAGGTAGACTGATGGTCCCACAAGATTTGCTCTCGCGATAAATTACTGTTGATTTCCTCTGGATACCTAGCCACGTGGGCATCAAGGAAGACGAGCGCGCCGATGTACTTGCAGCTCGGGGTTCCTCGTCTAGTACTCCGATTCCCAGAATATTCTGCTACGAAGATATCTGAAGGGACATTTCGACAAAAATTAGAGCCAACATTGAATCTAATTGATATCTGGAAGCTACAAACCGTAATAAATTGTGGACTGTAAAACTACAGTTCTTTTCTGGTTCGTTCCCCATCCTCTCCAATAGCACTGACTGCGTTAAATGGCACCGGCTAAGAATAGGTCACTGTCTGTTCACTCACGGTCACTTGATGAGCAGGTCCCCGACGTACTACAGATGCGATGTTTCAATCACAGTTAGACACATTCTCCTGGAGTGGGATGAACTAAATGTCCTCAGAGGCTCCCATCGTCTTGGTGGAAGTCTGGAGAAGATTCTGTCGGTAAACAATTTTGCATTCCTGAACCTTATCCACAAGATTTGACAATAATCTCATACCGTACTTATCCCAATTACTCATTAATTATACTCCTTATTTTACAACACATTACAACCTTTGTTTATCCTATCCATCCACACGTTTTTCGTATTTCGTCTATCTACACCCCCCGTTTTATTTATAGTGATAGTTAATTTTTTAAAAAGGAATAAAACAATCCTATACTTTGTTATCTATCACTTTTATTTTTAAATTTGTGTGACTATACTTTCGTAAAACGATTTTACATTCTCAAAAACTATTTTAAAACTTTTTTTAGTAGTTTAGAGTTTAGTAGTTAGAGTTTAGTAGTTAGAGTTTTAAAGTAGTGTTTGAGTGTTTTTCATGTTTCGTCTATCTACACCCCCCGTTTTATTTATACTATCTGTCATGTTGTGTTTATTCTCAGCGCATTTATCGACTCAGGTGTTCCGTATACACTCGTACCATTCTAGTCAGTAGTCTTTAATGATCATCCTGCATATATGGTTCTTTTTTCTCCAACCCCCTACGCGAAAATATGTCTGTCTTTTTCAAGCGCTTTCGGCCAGCGAACTTTTCATCGATCAAATATTGTCACTTTGAAATTATTATATTCTTTTAAATACATTAAATGTCAATTTATAAAAGATTTAAAAAAAGTGAATACATTAAATTATTGATTGATTTGTCCGTTACTTTGTGATAGTTAATTTTTTTAAAATGAATAAAACAGTCCTATACTTTGTTATCTATCACTTTAATTTTTAAATTTGTGTGACTATACTTTCGTAAAACGATTTTACATTCTCAAAAACTACTTTAAAACTTTTTTTTAGTAGTTTAGAGTTTAGTAGTTAGAGTTTTAAAGTAGTGATTGAGTGTTTTTCATGTTTCGTCTATCTACACCCCCCGTTTTATTTATACTATCTGTCATGTTGTGTTTATTCTCAGCGCATTTGTCGACTCAGGTGTTCCGTATACACTCGTACCATTCTAGCCAGTAGCCTTTAATGATCATCCTGCATATATTGTTCTTTTTTCTCCAACCCCCTACGCGAAAATATGTCTGTCTTTTTCAAGCGCTTTCGGCCAGCGAACTTTTCATCGATCAAATATTGTCACTTTGAAATTATTATATTCTTTTAAATACATTAAATGTCAATTTATAAAAGATTTAAAAAAAGTGAATACATTAAAATATTGATTGATTTGTCCGTTACTTTGTGATAGTTAATTTTTTAAAAAGGAATAAAACAGTCCTATACTTTGTTATCTATCACTTTTATTTTTAAATTTGTGTGACGAAACTTTCGTAGAACGATTGTACATTCTCAAAAATTACTTTAAAACTTTTTTTTAGTAGTTCAGAGTTTAGTAGTTAGAGTTTTAAAGTAGTGTTTGAGTGTTTTTCATGTTTCGTCTATCTACACCCCCCGTTTTATTTATACTATCTGTCATGTTGTGTTTATTCTCAGCGCATTTGTCGACTCTGGTGTTCCGTATACACTCGTACCATTCTAGTCAGTAGTCTTTAATGATCATCCTGCATATATGGTTCTTTTTTCTCCAACCCCCTACGCGAAAATTTGTCTGTCTTTTTCAAGCGCTTTCGGCCAGCGAACTTTTCATCGATCAAATATTGTCACTTTGAAATTATTATATTCTTTTAAATACATTAAATATCAATTTATAAAAGATTAAAAAAAAGTGAATACATTAAATTATTGATTGATTTGTCCGTTACTTTGTGATAGTTAATTTTTTAAAAAGGAATAAAACAGTCCTATACTTTGTTATCTATCACTTTTATTTTTAAATTTGTGTGACTATACTTTCGTAAAACGATTTTACATTCTCAAAAATTACTTTAAAACTTTTTTTTAGTAGTTCAGAGTTTAGTAGTTAGAGTTTTAAAGTAGTGTTTGAGTGTTTTTCATATTTCGTCTATCTACACCCCCCGTTTTATTTATACTATCTGTCATGTTGTGTTTATTCTCAGCGCATTTGTCGACTCAGGTGTTCCGTATACACTCGTACCATTCTAGTCAGTAGTCTTTAATGATCATCCTGCATATATGGTTCTTTTTTCTCCAACCCCCTACGCGAAAATTTGTCTGTCTTTTTCAAGCGCTTTCGGCCAGCGAACTTTTCATCGATCAAATATTGTCACTTTGAAATTATTATATTCTTTTAAATACATTAAATGTCAATTTATAAAAGATTAAAAAAAAGTGAATACATTAAATTATTGATTGATTTGTCCGTTACTTTGTGATAGTTAATTTTTTAAAAAGGAATAAAACAGTCCTATACTTTGTTATCTATCACTTTTATTTTTAAATTTGTGTGACTATACTTTCGTAAAACGATTTTACATTCTCAAAAACTACTTTAAAACTTTTTTTTAGTAGTTTAGAGTTTAGTAGTTAGAGTTTTAAAGTAGTGATTGAGTGTTTTTCATGTTTCGTCTATCTACACCCCCCGTTTTATTTATACTATCTGTCATGTTGTGTTTATTCTCAGCGCATTTGTCGACTCAGGTGTTCCGTATACACTCGTACCATTCTAGTCAGTAGTCTTTAATGATCATCCTGCATATATGGTTCTTTTTTCTCCAACCCCCTACGCGAAAATTTGTCTGTCTTTTTCAAGCGCTTTCGGCCAGCGAACTTTTCATCGATCAAATATTGTCACTTTGAAATTATTATATTCTTTTAAATACATTAAATATCAATTTATAAAAGATTAAAAAAAGTGAATACATTAAATTATTGATTGATTTGTCCGTTACTTTGTGATAGTTAATTTTTTAAAAAGGAATAAAACAGTCCTATACTTTGTTATCTATCACTTTTTTTTTTAATTTGTGTGACGATACTTTCGTAAAACGATTGTACATTCTCAAAAATTACTTTAAAACTTTTTTTTAGTAGTTCAGAGTTTAGTAGTTAGAGTTTTAAAGTAGTGTTTGAGTGTTTTTCATATTTCGTCTATCTACACCCCCCGTTTTATTTATACTATCTGTCATGTTGTGTTTATTCTCAGCGCATTTGTCGACTCAGGTGTTCCGTATACACTCGTACCATTCCAGTCAGTAGTCTTTAATGATCATCCTGCATATATGGTTCTTTTTTCTATCTACACCCCCCGTTTTATTTATACTATCTGTCATGTTGTGTTTATTCTCAGAGCATTTGTCGACTCAGGTGTTCCGTATACACTCGTACCATTCTAGTCAGTAGTCTTTAATGATCATCCTGCATATATGGTTCTTTTTTCTATCTACACCCCCCGTTTTATTTATACTATCTGTCATGTTGTGTTTATTCTCAGCGCATTTGTCGACTCAGGTGTTCCGTATACACTCGTACCATTCTAGTCAGTAGTCTTTAATGATCATCCTGCTTATATGGTCCTTGTATATTCCCTTACATACTTCTAGCGAGAACAGCCGCGAAATGACCTTAGATGTCGGGTTGGCCTTACCTCCAAATTATCTCTCTATCTCGCTGAACATTCAGCTGGATTAAAAAAAATATTAAAAATCAATCTCGATACTTCATTAATACACATAGCGTCAGGTTTCGCAGCAGCAATTTTTTTTCGGAGTGAATTAATAAGTGTGAATTTCTTTTTTCCGTGTATATGCAAGTTACTTATCACTTATGTTGTTGATTCAAATCTTCTATTCGAACCTAAACTCGAAGAGATTTACCACTAAACACCAAATCACTGTGTTTAACTTTTCGAGGCGCGTTTCGCCAACCAAGTTAACATCATTAGGAGATGATTCAATCTTCATCAGATTAAATAATCTGATGATGCTAGCAAGGAAAGTTAAATACAATAATTTGAGTTTTAGTTACAAATATCTTAGAGATTATATTCGTATTATCCAAATTACTAAACAGGACTTAGAAGAAAATAATTGTATAAATTTTGATGATATGAAACCTCTTAAGCAAATTGAAACATTTTAAACTATGCAAATAATATTTTCAGTTCGTGAAATAGAAAACATATCCCAATGTCGACAAACGCTACTTCTGCTGATGGTCGGTAAAACGTCGCTAAAAAATTGTCATTGTCGGCATGCAACTCCCTCCTTCTCCTGACCGGGTGATAATGCGAAAGTTATGCCCGAGACCGTCGCATAAATCTCGCCACTTTTCGCGAACGTTATTGTGCGCGGTCACGCAAGACCCTCTCGGGTCTCTTTTTTCTCCAACCCCCTACGCGAAAATTTGTCCGTCTTTTTCAAGCGCTTTCGGCCAGCGAACTTTTCATCGATCAAATATTGTTACTTTGAAATTATTATATTCTTTTAAATACATTAAATGTCAATTTATAAAAGATTAAAAAAAGTGAATACTTGAAATTATTGATTGATTTGTCCGTTACTTTGTGATAGTTAATTTTTTAAAAAGGAATAAAACAATTCTATACTTTTACATTCTCAAAAACTACTTTAAATTTTTTTTTTAGTAGTTTAGAGTTTAGTAGTTTTAAAGTAGTGTTTGAGAATGTAAAATCGTTTTACGAAACTATAGTCACACAAATTTAAAAATAAAAGTGATAGATAACAAAGTATAAAATTGTTTTGTTCCTTTTTAGTGAATAAATTAGTTTACAGCAAGTGTTAACATAGCCACCAATTACAAAACGTGCTGCATGTGTTTGTTATTTGATCAATTCGACAAATGTGCTACGTTTTGAATGATACATTGGCTTTACTTCTTGTGTTTTTTGAATCATGTGTCCCTTCAGAGCTAAATTATTTCGTAAAATACGCCATGTTGTGGATTCACTAAGTCCAAACTCTTGTGAACGTCAACTCTTGGAAAATTCTAGGTCTTCAGCATCACCTACACGTACCAAATGACTCTTCTCTCTTTCTCATGGCTCTTCTTTTTTCTTCCATCGAACCAGTTTCTTAAAAATTTTTAACAATTCGATTGATAGTGCTTTCAGATGGACGATTGTGCAAACTGTCAATATAACGTCATTTCCTAAAAACATTTTTAACTGAACATCCATATTCATAAATTAATTTAACAATTTTAAAGCGTTGTTGTATAGTGTACGACTTAATTTTTCCAAAATGAAACTAGACCAAGGCAAATTCACAACGCCCTCTGTGTTTCATTCAAGAATGAAAAAAACCGCTCAATCTGAAAGACCTATTATTTTGTCAGAAAGTTGAAGCCAAGAGCTAGAAAATAATAACAATATCCTTTAGGTCAACTCCTTCTTCACCTTTTTGTTACCCTCCACTCGGCTAATTCAATAAAAAAATCGTGTTTTCTTTTAGGGAGTGTGGGCCGGCGGTTCCCAATGGCTGAACGGAAAATAAAAGCCGATGATTTAACGGGAAAATGGAAGAAAAAAAAGGCCAGATATATAAACCGTTATGAAGATTGATGAACGAAATATGGAATACGACAACGGGCTCATACCGTATCTTATTCGGTTTTTAATTTTCTCTCCCTGCCTCTCTTTTGATTTACCGGCAACGTTTTAGAGCTGCTGAATGTTTAATGCTTTTCGGGCGAATGCAATTTCGATGACGACGCCGGCTGGAGGTGTTGGAGAAAAATGAGGGGAAAATATCCAGTGAATCAAAGATGAAAACTGTCAGTTTTTTTTAACTAACATAAATTATTCTAGTAGAAATATTTCTATGGGAATAGGAATCACATAAAAGTAGAACTTACGTACATTGGAATAAAAAATTATGCATTTTGCTCAGTGTTCTCTCTATTCCATTTAACTCCACATCTGTTAACAGTCGATACTAAATTTGTTATAAAAAATAAGTGAATAAATCGTTTCATGCAATGATGTGTGCCATCACTTTAATTTGGGAAAATATCTATTATTCAAAATATTTATAAATTCGATTATTTTTTGTGAGTACATTGGATTAATTCGTTTTTTTTTAAATTTTATACAGTGGAAAAGTAACAGTATGAAATCAACGCTAAAGTTAAAATTAACTAATTTTTCTACAGAAGGAATCAGTAATGTTAACTGGGGTAAGAAATTTTGCAACAATGTCTTCACATAAGAAACTGAAGTAGAGTTACTAATACCTTATTTTGATTATTTATTTCGAAGCGAAAAGGGTGCATTATGTACTTTGTCCAATAATGAATTTGTTTGCACCAAAGAATATTATACTGAACGACATATGAATGATTACATAACATTGATTAATCTGTTTACCAGAAAATTTAAACATAGAAGTTCTACGATCCAGAACTAGATGTTTTAAATAAAGGCCTCAATTTTGCTTTGCCGCCATCCCGTAGTGCTTTGGAGGATATGGTAGCCGGTAGTGAAACTGGTATTAAACACTTACCGGAGTCTTTCAATGCTCTAGTCAGAGAGTCATGTAGAGGCAAAATTGCAAAAAATATTTCAAATAAAAGTAGAAATATGCCAAACATTTCTAAGATTGTGAAGCGTCTGCGAGAGAAGGATTGTTTTTAGTTAAAAGCCGATAAGGGAAATAAGGTTGTAGTAATGGACAAATTTGATTACTTTGAACGCGTTGAAAAATTAATTCAAGACAGTCCTTATAAACGATTACCGAGGAATCTATTGTCAAAAATGGCCAACGAAGTCAGAGATACATTAAAATCTTGTCACAGTCATATTCCTCTTTTTCTGAAAAATAAACTTCATATTTCAAATCCAAAAGTGCCAAGATTGTATGCTCTACCAAAAATTCATAAACCAGGAAAATCAATGAGACCAATTGCATCAGCCATTGATTCTCCAACATACAACTTGGTAAAATGGTTAATAAAGAAATTTGAAAATCTACCAAACCAAGTACTTTCCAGTTCTGTGGTAAACTGAACAAAATTTATAGAAAAAGTCAGAAACATACATCTACAGGAAGGGGAGGTTTTGGTTTCCTTTGACGTGTCATCATTGTTTCCGACTATCCCGATTCCACATACCTTGACATACCTAGAGAGTTGCTCGAGTTAAATGTTATTAATAACAAGATTGTTTCTGAGTACATATCCTTAACAAGACTATATACAAAGCAAAATTGTTTTCAACAAAATAACCGATTTTATGAACAAAAAGAAGGAATGGCAATGGGCAATCCCCTGTCACCGTTCTAGCCAACTTATTTATGAGTAAATTTGAAACAGAGGCGAAAAACGAATTCAGTTAATTTCCGCAGGTTTGGTTAAGATATGTGGATGATATTTTTGCAATTCGCGGTTCTTTTTTCTATCTTTTGTTCTCTTTTCGTCCCTTTTTTTCCCTTTTTTATTTTTTCTTTTCTATATTTTTTACACGCTTTATTAGGTAGGTAGTACGCTTCGTAGGTAGTAGGTTAGCAATTAAGGTCTTATATAAATAGAACACAGTTTAATTTTTAAAATTAGATTAAATCATCTCCTGATGATGCTAACATTGTTAGCGAAACGTGCGTCGAGAACTTAAAAAAACTGTTTCTGTGTTTAGTGGTAAATATCTTTGAGTTTAATACATGTGGATGTTATACAGGCACCAATCGACATGAGTCTTTTTTTAAGCGATTGTCAAATTATGCGGAATCCAATAGGCAATCTTTTTCACGGCTAAATGTTGATATAAAATCTTGTCTATGCTTGTCATTCTAACACCCAGGATCAATGTCATGGCACGTCATATGACGATCTTTTTATATCAATTCGCGCACAGTCTCGATGAGTTATGACACAACCGATTTTGGACGATCTTCATTAAATTCATCTTAGGCGGATGGATTCACCAAAAGTCGAAGACGAAAGTGGTAGTAAATAATCGCACGAAAATTCTCATGAGTTAACTCCATTTTTTGACTGAGATGAAATTTTCAAGTCACCAAACAACACAAATAGCACAGAGTACGTTTAAAGTTAACAATGTCAAACTTTACGATGTATATGTCAGGTGGTGCCTAGTAACATCATTGTTGTTGTCCTCATTGTTGTCGAATTGCCCATAACCCTTCTATTAGGTAACTATTTTCAATTTTTATATCTAGAATCTACTGTGACCACGATAGAATTTTGACATTCCACTTTAAAAATTGAACAAAAATTCAATAAAATCTTTTTAGAAAAATATTGCAAGAAGTGAATACCAGACGAATCAACATACCATAAAAAATATGTTGACAAAGTGTATTGTAAAATTTTAGACAGAGTACAAAAAAAACCTGAAAGGAAAGAAAATATGGTTCAGCACCCATTAAACAACAGATATTAAAGAGAGACAGACAATTTGCAAATATTATAGTAGGTACTGTAAGACCCAGTAACATTATAGTGCGGTCAAACTAGACAGAAAAACAAGAGTAAAGGTACATAAATTCACAGCAAGCTGGAAGTAAGTAAAATTGTTCAAAACATAATTAAAAATAACATTTCAAAATTCCCCATCGTTGCGGTACGTGGAAAAAAATTGACTCGAGGTCAAAGGTCAAAAAAATCGGTTTTTCGCAATTTTCATCAAAACGGTAAGTTTTATCGTAAAATTCCCTCAGACAAAAATTGTAGACCATTATCTATAAAAAAGGTATCAATTTTTTTTTTCCTAAAAGCCACCGTTCCTGAGATATAACGATTCAAAAAGTTGTAAGCGTTATAATATGCATAAATACGTCACGTATATACATCTCTGTAGCTGTAATATAAGTAAAAATATTTTTATATCGGTGATTGTAACTTACATTTAAAATATAAAATATACATAAGTATAACTATGAGAATATCAGGTAAAATGAAACCCAGTCCCTTAATTTATACACCAGTGTCACCTTGAGACAACATCTTTCTCTCTGTTCAATTGTGTGCGTGGCTAAGGTCGTATACCTGTTTTATGTCAGAATACCCAATAAATGAAATACCGATAATCTTGAGCGCCACTCCGTACTGAAAACACGTGTTTATTCTAACCTATTTCGGGCTGTTTTGAGTTTTATAAGAAAAATGTCAAAATATTGTTTTATTTGTGCTAAAATTTTAACTGAAAGTGAAAATGTTACTGTTGAACGTGGTATGAAGACATTAACCAATGCAAGTATCGAACGAGCTGATTAATTTCCAGAGTATATTGAAAATCAAAAATCCGTGACAATACACGAAAATTGTCGTAAAAATTATACACGAAAGTCTTCTATTCCTGCAGCTAATAAAAGACAACGTGAAGAACAAGAAGCCAGTACATCTACAGTAAGTCCTCCTCGTACTAGATCACGTATAAGTGAATCGTATCGTGAAAGAGTATGAGAGAAGAAAATCCTGGGATTTTCACCGTCAAATTAGAAAAGTAAATACACTTCAATTCAAAGAATCAATTCTGGAAGTAGCTCGGACTCGTTCCGATGCTATAGCAGAAGCTGTTATTGCGAATCGAATTTGAATAAGATTTAGTAGCTGCTGAAGCTAAGTATCATCGTGATTGTTATATTTCTTTCATGAAACCTTCCACTGGGGCTAAAGTTTGTCGTCCTAAAGACGAAACTACCAATCTGGCAATGGAGGAAATATTTACTTACATAGAAAATAGCGATGACTGTCAGTTCACTTTAAACAAGCTAAGAAATGTTTGCAAAATTACAACTTTAGATCACAGGACGATTAAGCTGTGACTAAAACTAGAGTATGGTAATAAACTTATTATCAATCATCATGATATTTTGAATCATGCCTGGTACGAAAAAAAGAAAATGGATAAAAAAGAACGATTCAGAATCCTAGAAGCAGCTGCAGCTATCATTCGCGAAGATATTCAATTCGCAGTGTTTGATAATTCTAACTACCCTCCACCAGGTCGCATGTTAAACAATGACATCCCAGAGTCGTTGACATATTTTATGGAACGAGTGATTTTAAAGAATAAACGATCAAATTTAGATCATTTAAAATTAATATGCACAAATATTTGTCATAGTATTATGACTGCTGTTCGACCAAGGTCTTTTAAGTCTAAAGAAGATCAAGAAGAACAACAAGAAGAAGTAATTGAAGATTATGAATCGGACGAATACATTTTTCTACTGTTTTTTAATTTCCATCGCTTTTATCAATGCCTACCCTTGCTGATATCTGTTATTATGCAATAGCTTCCAATTAAACAGAATCAGAACAGACCTGTGGAATAGGCCTACTGGGGAAACCACGTTTAAAAAAATGCGCTAAGTACACTGCCTCAGAGGTGGCGTGGAAACGGTGTGCATATTATGACGCTTACAACATTTTGAATCGTTATATCTCAGGAACGGTTTCTCTTAGGAAAAAAATTGTTGATACCTTTTTTATAGATAATTTTATGATCTACAATTTTTGTCTGAAGTAATTTTATGATAAAACTTACCGTTTTGATGAAAATCGCGAAATAACCATTTTTTTAACTTTTGACCTCGACTCAATTTTTTCACGTACCGCAACGATGGGGAATTTTGAAATGTTATTTTTAATTATAAAAACACAAACAGTGTTTTTTTCAACGCACAAAATATTTTGCAAATATGTCACATTTTACGCCTGGTAATGGTTAACCTAGCCTGGCATATGGTTAACAAATAATATGTGAAGTGATACGAGAATAATACCCAATAGTTGTTATTGTTTAGTGCGGTTTTTGGGCTGAAGGAGGGCTAGGAATATAATTTATTGGAAGACGATTATGGTAATCGTATCATTGTTCGTAATTTGTTTAAGTTTCAACGCATGTCAAATTAGCAAAAGTTTTCTTTATTTCCATTGAAATTTCCAGAAAAAACAAAGCTTGTCTATCGTTACATTTAAAAATGTCTTTTAAATACATACAATTAAATTGTAAAATGGTTTCGAACCCTAAAGGATCACGTCTGCCTTTTAGGGTAGAATGAAAGACTTTAGGGTAATAGGAAAGGGCTCAGTATTAGTGAAAAATAAAAAATTATGAATATGATTGAAGTAGAGAAAAAATCTATATGTTGCAATCTGCAAAAGTTAGAGATACAGTATAATGTACGGTGTTAATTAATGTAGAAAAGGCTTTAAATTTGTAGGTGAAAGACAAGAAAAGAAAAAATATGTCCATTGATGGTAACACGTTATAACAAAAGTCCCTGATTCTGTATGAAGACGTGTGACCACAATGCGATACAGAATAGTAAAAAGTCATTCGGAACACATTAAGGTTGAATATTTCTTTTTCAAATTTATTTGCAATCTTAACTATTTGAAGGCAATTCATTTTTTAATCATATTTGTATCCATTTAATTAATTACTTTTTGTCTTAACTATATATGGACAACGTTGAGACATTAATCAACCACAATGGATTGGACAGACAATTTGTACATTGATATAGATATGATGACATTTTGGGATGTTTTGTCGGTACCAACAGACAATTAAGTATATTTTGAGACATTTTAACAAAAACTATAAAAATATCAAAGTTACAGTTGAATAGAAGAAAATAATTGTTTAAGCAAAAAAAAATAGAATGAAAGCTATAAATCAATCATTTTCTGAATTTCATTTATACTCAGTTTTTTGCAACAGTGCAGATAACAAAGCCAGGCATCAATTCACAATTTAAAAAAGGCATTTTTTGAATTTTGAATTTGTCCTATTTTTTCTGTTTTCTATTTAATGGATTTTTGGTATTTTGCTGTTTTTATTGCCTCCTATCCAGATAGGGTCCTATTATTCCTAAAGTTTGTAAGTAAACCCGATATAAAATCATTTATATGTATTGTGTATAAGTACTTTAGTTGCTTCTGCGACTTTTGTTTCACGACTTCAATGGACTCAACTGTCTTCAACACAGTTGTAATTTAAGTTTGAAGAAGAAATTAAAGTCACGCGGGGACACATCTGGCTGATATGTAGAAGCAACACTGGCATTTTCTGGCGAACATTCTCTCGTTGGAGCACCATAGTGAATCACAATAACCTGGTTTGTTCGGTTTCGGTTCATTTACGAGACGTCATTCCAAACTTTGTTGGCTGATTTACATACCAATTCATAAACCCTCCTCTCCAAAGCTCCTTTTAAAGAAAATTCGACCCTTTGGAACAAGCCCTATTGCCACATGTCTCATGACCAGGACAATAACTTGAAGGGTACGATCATATTCGTGAGACATGTCTAGATCCTAAGTCATCACTCTTCAGTTCCACTTTGTCGATGCTTGTGATTAAGACGATGAAAGTTGTCAGGAACAGGGTAAGCCATCAATGGTCTTGGTATTCTGTCAAAGTTGTTATACCACTTGTATGCTTGTGTTTTAATTGATTTAAAAAATTAAGATTTCAATATTTTTACTTTTTTTTGTCGTCACGATCTAAAACTCAAAAATATCTGTTCTTGTGTAAATGAAGAATCACTGGGTAAAAACAAAAAATCAAACGGAGACAAATTTCTCAGTGATTCGTTTGGTAAGTCATCAATGGTCTTGGTATTATGTCAAAGTTGTTATACCACTTGTATGCTTGTGTTTTAAATGATTTAAAAAAAAAGATTTCAATAGTATACTTGTGTTTTAAATGATTTAAAAAAAAAGATCAACAATATATATCTGTTCTTGTGTAAATGAAGAATCACTGGGTAAAAACAAAAAATCAAACGGAGACAAATGTCGCAGTGAACACGCCCCAATCATTCCCATATTACTTAAAGTATTCAATAATTAATCACAAGAAAGCTCATTAACTACATTAAATTTGAGGCTAACTCTTCGTTAGATATTTTTATCGATTTTAAAAATCGCAGGGCGCACATAAGAGCGAGTTATTTCACCAACAACTATAAATAAACTGATCTGCAAATGGCGTCAGTAGTCTACGTGATAATCGGTACCGACTTGCAACATAAAAAAATATAAAGGTTTATATTTTGTACGTGGGTTTTTTAAATAAAGAATTCCAGATATTTATATAACGTATAGTAGATATTTCATGCGACCATTTTTCTCAAATTGCCCATAAATATTTATTATTTTGATAAAACATGTCAATACCAATTCTCTTAACCTCACCGTTTCTGCTCTGGCCGCCAATAATTCAAAATAGTAACACCGGGCCGAGACAGGGCACATAAATTAGACACCAGAGGGCGCGACAGTCGCACATCTCTACCCACCCCTCCCTCTACCACCGCCAAAAACCGATTCGATAATTGAGATTTATCGAAACCTGTACCCGCATCGGTGGGGGTATAGGTTTCGGTCATTTTTGCCTCTCTCGCGTATTTAATAAACCTTAATGGGGTAAAATTGCGTAACGATATAGTTGTGGTGAGGGGAAAAACCGGTTGACCTCGTCCGGTGGGTCTGAATAACCCAAATTTTTTCGGACAACTAGGACAAGGAAAATGCAATTAGTTATGATCGTAAAAAGCCTTAATTGAGTGATAAATTCCTATTATGAACGTGTGTATGACAATAAAAAAACGCTATTGCGGGAAAACAAGAAAGTTAATTTGATGAAACTACATTTCAAAACAAGGGAAAAATGTCCAAAACTCAAATAAGTACAAACTGAAATTCGTAGCTAAAATGTGGAAAAATTCATTGTTATTCAGAAGCAATACAAGCAAATACAATATATATATATATATATATATATATATATATATATATATATATATATATATATATATATATATATATATATATATATGTATGTGTGTGTGTGTGTGAAGTTTTTTTGACTTCTTTGGACTGCTGACTTATACACCCCCGACCGTATGGCGGAGACGCAGGTTGTTGTGCATTCCACATGAGATTGTGGATTTCAACGGTCGAGGGTGTATAACTGTTGACTACTGGAGTTGGACGCAAGTCAAAAAACTTCATGTATAAGCCGTCCGACGAGAAATTGGCGAAAATATGGGTTGTTTGATTGTAGAGGGGGACTCCCTATTGTTTGCGAGAGAGCATATCTCGGTACCCTGATGAGTCTAACCACCAACAGACGAAACATGTGTCCTCCAATGTAAGGGATGGGTGGGGCTTCCTCCCGGTCAAGCAACTAACCAATGTTCATATATATGTTCATATATATATATATATATATATATATATATATATATATATATATATATATATATATATATATATATATATATACATATATATATATATATATATATATATATATATACATATATATATATATATATATATATATATATATATATATATATATATATATATATATATATATATATGAACATATATATATATATATATATATATATATATATATATATATATATATATATATATATATATATATATATACCCGGTGGAAAAAACATTTTTGGGGAAAAAAAATTTTTTTTTGTGTATTTTCAATTGTTAACCGAGTAAGAAAAATTCTCATTTATAATTAGCAAACTGCCTCCTACAACTTTGTTTTATGACATTTTGTCGTAATTTCACGAATAGAGGGGTGGGGGGAGTTTTACCTGAGATAAAAAGTCGTCTAATGTCCGTTTGCCTTAACCGATTTTCCTCAATTTGGATTCATTTAAAGGGCAATTGGTGGGACAATCAGATAATCTGGGAGATAAATTATTTAGTTTATAAATGAAACCGCGAGTTGGCGTTACATTCAGCAATAGTTTTTTTGAAGTTTTGTTCAGTTTTTCAAATGGAATGATACAGCTTTTACTACATGGCAAGAAAGGTAATTTAAAGAGGAATCGTCCAGTGAAAACCCGAAATCGATATCTCTGACATGTCAAGAGATATTTCGATTTTTCTGAAAAAAATCAGTTAGTTTTAATTTTTACCGTAATATTAAGTTAAAAATTGGGCTTAATATTTAGGTCGCAATCGCAACCGCAACAATTTTATTTAAAAAATAACATTATCTATTCAGTATCAATCATCATAAATGTTCTAATCCTGACCTCGATAATATTTTCTAATTTAATTACATAAGCGGAAAAAATGCCTTTCCCCAATTGTTGCATTTTCTCTTTTGTGATGCTTAAATACTACTTGACAGAATATTGAAATTAGTCATTAATAAATATACTTACTCTTTCTTTTAAACTAAATGAATGGATGAATGAAATTATGCGTTTTCGGGTTTCCAAATAAACGCATGCAATCCTTATGTACATTACACAAAGAGTGTAAGAAGGGAACCATGGAAACAAACAAAAACAGTCAAATTAACTTGTCAGTTTTGAAATGCATTACATTTTCAACATTGCATTTATTGATTATTAATAATTATTATAATAATATCTAACAATGCTTTTTACGAATAACGAGACGTATGACATGTTGGCGGTGTATTTCCAATATTTTGAAAATGCATGTATTGCAGAGCGGAAATATGCAAGTCAATATCCCGAAAGAAGGCATTATTCGAAGAAGGTGTTTACACGTCTAGCAAGACGCTTACGAGAAACAGGAATTGTGCATCCAGTTCCAGTCTGCACCAGGTCACGTTCGATTCGTAATGTCGTAAATGTTCTGGCTTATGTTGAAACCAAC
Organism: Cosmopolites sordidus; assembly: GCA_031761425.1. Lineage (NCBI taxonomy): Eukaryota > Metazoa > Arthropoda > Insecta > Coleoptera > Curculionidae > Cosmopolites > Cosmopolites sordidus. The sequence continues at coordinate 82,805 of JARFXV010001458.1, read as the reverse complement.
CGCCATTTAAGTATCAGACAAATATCTGAAGAATTAGGTGTTAGCAAGACATCCGTTCATCGAATCTTAAGAGATAACAAGCTGCACCCCCATCATGTTGTCTTATACCAAGCCTTTTTGGATAACGATTTCGACAGACGGTTAGACTATTGTCACTGGTTAAAAAATATGTGTAGTGGAAATAAACAATTCTTAAAACGCATACTATGGACTGATGAAGCTACTTTTAGCAGTGATGGAGGCGTTAACTTACATAATATGCACTACTGGGCAGTTGCTAATCCACACTGGATGTTAGAAATCAACCAGCAAAATAGATGGAGTGTGAACGTATGGTGTGGTGTTTTGGGAGGCAAAATTATTGGTCCCTTTATTTTTAATGGACATTTGAATAGTGAAACATTTAAATTTTTTACAAAATGTAGTGCCAGAACTAATGGAAGATATTTCGTGGAAACAAGAAGACAAATGTGGTACCAGCATGATGGATGCCCTGCCCACTTCTCGCAGGTGGTTCGAAACTTCTTGGATGCTTCGTTTCCAAATTGTTGGATAGGACCGGGTAGTTTATTTTCGTGGCCGGCGCGCTCACCGGATTTGACAGTCCTCGATTTTTAGTTGTGGGGAAGACTAAAAGACCTTGTTTTTCAAACTCGTCCTATCACAGGAGAAAACATGATTGAAAGAATTCAAAATTCAATAACCAGCATTTCAAGAGCGGAAATTGAAACTGCCGTTTTTAGTACTCGTCGAAAAATAAATCTTTGCATTTCTAAGCATGGAAGGCATTTTGAACATTTAGAAAGGAGTTAAAGTTCAGATTCTGTTAATTATTAGACTGTTGTGCTGTTAATTCTATTTGACTGTTGTTATTATTATTATCTTCGTTGTTGGCCCGTTGGCCTTTAAACACGCTCCAAATTAATATAACACGAAAAATTTGGACCAGTCCTAAGCCTGGGTAAAGTGTGAAGGAAGGCAAACATTAGGTAAATATGTTCTTAACTTAATGCGGGTAGTAGTGAAATAATAACTGATTTTTTCAGAAAAATAGAAATATCTCTTGACATGTCAGAGATATCGATTTCGGGTTTTCACTGGACGATTCCCCTTTAAATTACCTTTCTTGCCATGTAATAAAAGCCGTACCATTCCATTTGAAAAAACTGAACAAAACTTCAAAAAAACTATTGTTGAATATAAGGCCACCTCGCGGTTTCATCTATAAACTAAATAATTTATCTCTCAGATTATCTGATTGTCCCAGCAATTACCTTTTAAATGAATCCAAATTAAGGAAAATCGGTTTGGGCAAACGGACATTAGACAACTTTTTATCTAAATAGGTAAAACCCCTCCCCACTTCTTTATACGTTACAACAAAATGTCATAAAACAAAGTTGTTGGAAACAGTTTGCTAATTATAACTGAGATTTTTTCTTACTCGGTTAACAATTGAAAATACACAAAAAAAATATATTTTTAAAAATGTTTAGCTCGTCACGCCCTCTTGCGGTCGTTTTAGAAGCTTAAAAATATTTTTTTGGTGAATTTCTCATGGTCATTTTTAGTACAATTTTTTCCCCAAAGCTGTGGGATAAATAGTTTTCAAGATACGGCCGCTATTCATCCGTAATGGGACACCTGGTATATATATATATATATATATATATATATATATATATATATATATATATATATATATATATATATATATATATATATATATATATATATATATATATATATATATATATATATTTATATATATATATATGTATTCACATATATATATATATATATATATATATATATATATATATATATATATATATATATATATATATAAATGTGTGTGTTAAGTTTTTTTGACTTCTTTGGTCTGCATCCAATGACAGTACAGTAGTCAGGAGTTATACACCCCCAACCGTTGGATACCACAATCTCATGTGGAACGCACAACAATCTGCGTCTCCGCCATACGGTCGTGGGTGCGTAACTCCTGAATACTGTAGTCTCATTGGACGCAGTCATGAATAAGCTATCCGACGAGAAATTAGCGAAAATATGGATTGTTTGATTGTAGAGGGGGACTCGCTATTCTTTGCAAGAGAGCATGTCTCGGTACCCTGATGAGTCTAACCGCCAACAGACGAAACATGTGCCCTCCAATGTAAGGGATGGATGGGGCTTCCTCCCGGTCAAGCAACCTAACTAATGTTCATATATATATATATATATATATATATATATATATATATATATATATATATATATATATATATATATATATATATACAAAGACGTTAAAATGAATGAAATAAGTCGCGAAGTTAAGGGTATTTAAAGTTAAAGTTAAAGTTCTGGGAGCGAGATGTGATCCTTGAACATAGGAGAAGATCTGGTTTACGGTTTTTCGAGCTGTTACGGTTATAAATCCTAGAACAAGCAATAGGAAACTTTCTGGATAATTGGTAGTATTCCCCACTATCGTTACTAGACATTTCAGACGTACAGGAGTCGTGCCAAAGAGCTGTAAAAGCATTCATCATGAACTGTGGTCGCAGCAGACACGCAACTACTACTACCCTGGAATAGACCAATTTAATAAGTAGTGTCATTATTGGTACATTCAGTATTCGGCAAAGTAAAGGGTCTGACAAATTGAGAGTTTTTTTTTAATTTTGAATAAAAAACAGAATTTGCCTTGGTTTCAAAAAACTTTTTATTTATAATTGAAGCATAGTGTATGACATTTAAACACGAAAGACAATATATGCCAAATAACAACCTCTTCCAGCTCCACAGACGTCCACTCTTTTATCAAAAGACATTATGATATAATCGTGGCTCTATTTCACCAATAACTCGAGTAATTTCATCTTTCGGATCAAGAATGGATTGTGGATTATTCTTATGGACCCGGCTTTTCACGTAAACCCAAAGAAAATAGTCCAACGGCATCAAACCACATGATCTTGGTGGACCATTAACTAGTGCACTAACTGGCCCATAAAATTTTTCTCTCAATAAATCAATTGTTTCAATAGCAAAGTGAGGTGTAGCAACACCCTGTTGGACCCTCATATTCTCCAGGTCGATATTATTTAATTCAGCCTACAAAATCCAGTTATCATCTCACGATATCGAACACCATTCACAGTTACAGCTTCATCAGCAGCATTCTGAAAGAAATAAGGCTCAATTACACCTGCTGGTCATAAGGTACACCAAACAGTGACTCGTTTAGGATGTAAGGGTTTGTAATGAAGATGTAAAGGTCTGTAATGAATCAATCCTGGATTTTCCTCACCCCAAATGAAGCAATTTTGTTTATTAACATAGTCACCAATTTCAAAACGTGCTTCATTTTTGAGAAAACTTATCTTTGATCCAATTGACAAATGTACATTTTGAATGATCTAGTGGCTTTAATTCCTGTGGGATTTAAACTTTATATGCCTACCGAGCTAAATACTTTCGTAAAATACGCCACGTTGTGAATCTACTGAGTTCAAATTGTTGTGAACGTCGACTAATGGAAATTTCGCTGTCTTCAGAAACACTTTCACGTACCAATTCAATATGCTCTTATGAACGACCACTACGATTTGTTCTTCTGCCTTCCACCGAAACAGTTTCTTGAAATTTTTGAACAACTCGATGATAGTACTTTCAGATTCAGATGTAAGTTTCTAAAAACATTTTTCATTGAACGCCCATTTTCATAAAATAATTCAACAATTTTAACACGTTGTTGCATTGTGTTGTATTGTAAACTTGTCTTGAATAAAACTGTGTTTTATTCAAGAATAAAAAAAAACCGCTTAATTTGAAAGACCCATTATTCGCGGAACAACATAAAACGTTTTTCATGTCTGAATGTTGGTGTACTTGTTCTTTGAAACATATAGGGCATATGCATGCTGTGTTTATAAGTGGCGGGGGTGATATGTACAATGCTCTTTGTAAAGGATTGTGTTTGTTGAGGTTTTCTGATTGTGTTTTTTGGGTATTGTTCAATTTTATAAGTTGATTTAGTTTGCGACGTGCCTTTAACCTACACGGGTGCAAACTATAAAACATGTTATCAAATATAATTGCCTTAAAATGAATTATAGTATAAAAAAACTAAAAAACACGTTTTAATGGTAAACCGAACAAAAAAGTAAAAAATAACTTTTAGTATAAAAATAAAATGATGAACGAGAAAGTTAATGTGTCATTGCGAAAAAAAGCGTGGGGTGCTCGATATCAGTTGATATAAATATTTCATTAGTACCGTTTCTATAAGCAGAGTTAGTATGAAAATATGGTACAAAGCACCACACACTTTTTTACAATGCCACATTAATTTTCTCATTCATCACTTTATTCTTATGCTAAATATTTTTTTTTACTTTTTAGTTTGGTTTACCATTGAAGCATTTTTATTTTTTTTTTAATTATAATTTATGTTTCATCGATTTGATATGAAAGCGTTTTTTTTAGGTTTTAAAGTATTATTTATTTTTCGTCAGTACCTTCCCGTAGCGGGAGTAGGTAATTTGCGCGCCTACCGCCTTCCTTTGACGTTGTAACCGTGCCTCAGGCTCACTCTCCGAAAGCAAATCCTTGATTCTGACGACCCTGTTCAGGATAATGAGACGAACTTATTAAATTACTGTATTGTAATCGGTCCTTGATAAGTGTGCAAAGTTTCATTTTAATCTGACGTTTCGAAGTGGGTGAAATGGACGTTCAAAGATTCCGTTACATAGATAGATACAGGTGAAGCTAATAAAAGCGTGTTAATAACATAACAATCTGATACTTTCTATAACTCTCTTACTTACTAAAACGTATTTGTAAGACTTGTCACGCTATGCAAAACTGTCTTTCGATAGTTTAAACAATTATTGCTTCATTTGGAGTGAATTACTTTCCAGCAAAGCAATTCCGCATTCTGCGTTTGGAAAGAGAACGAAATCTGGGAGGGGAGGGGTAATTTTGATATTCATCGGCGGTGGGAAGGCGGGGGCATTGTTTTGGTAAAACTATATTTTTTTCTCGCCAAATGAAGACGATTTTTCATAAACTCTTGAAATTTGACCAGTATCATTTGACCAAAAAAAAAACGATGATCATGACCTTTCAGGTAGATGGAAGCATCTTCACCTTCTTCGAGCAACTTTTGCCAGGTAAATAGCACTGTTCCTTTGTTGGTAATGAATCCAAGTTTGATCAAAACTAACGAATCGCCGCAAACACTCCTTCGAATTGTTCTTATATAGGTTTTAGTGCCTCCGGACTAAATTTAAATAAAACAACAACCAAATTAGATGCCTTGAAACTATGTGAAATAACATTCAATGGCATTAACGTTTGAAAACAATTTCGGACAAATGCATTCTGTCAATCCAAATTCCGGCTACTTTTTCAAGCAACTGGGGTCTTATGTCTGGTTAATTGTCCGAGTTATGTTAGCTTCCAAGGCGTTAATAGTTACTGGTTCGTCGGCATAGACCAAATATTTAACATAACTCCAAAGAAAATACTCTAAAGACGTTAAATCACATGACCTCGGTGGCCAATTAACAGGTCCGTTGCTCGAAGTCCATGAATTAAATAATGATCGATCATTGCTCTGTAACGATCCGTAATAATGGTGGCGTGTTTTATTTTTAAAGAAATACATTTACTCAAAAAAATATGCGGTTAAATTCTGTGTCAAATTGTAATGAATTTTAAGCCCATTCACCGAACGTATGACGTAAACGGTGGTCTTGCGATTTCAATTCTTTTACAAGTTGAATCTTGTAAGACCCCAAATCTTTACACAAAATTTTCTACCTAGCCCAACTTGCTACAAAGGGCGACGAATTGATTAATTTGGATCTTCATCAACACTGCCAAAAACAGCGACAATATTTTTTTCGGAACGCACAGTTTTTTATCTTATTTTTGTTTTAACATCGAACAGCGTGAAATGAGTTCGGAACTTGTCCATAATTCGGCGAATACATGGTTCGGTTGAGCGATTACTAAGTTTGGGGCATAAAACACTGATTTTTATAATAAATTTGGGCAATTGCAAGCGCTGCTGTAATGTTAAACGTTCCCTGATGAAACTCAGTTTGTTTGTTAGCGAGCCCTATTCGAAGTACGGACACGGATTCTCCGTCAGTAGTGAACAAACATGGAACCCATCGCGTAGATAGCTTTCTCATGTCAAAATGTTCATGAAACATGTTCCGTTCATCCGGGAGGTTTACCACTTTCACATTTACTCTGTGATTTCTACTGCGGTATCAATGAATGTGCTGATTATTTCCTCAATAGTAACCTCAACAGGAACTCCTGAGCGCGGGCCGTCACTCATTCCGCTGTAACCACGATCGAAATTCAGTAAACCACTTATAAACCATGAAATGTGAAGAAGCAGAGTTCTCATAATATTTTTTTCAATCTTCGATTTGTATAACGGTTTTTGAATGCAAAGTGTAGCATTTAACCAACACATGAAATTCGCTTTTTCTTGTGAAAGTAAATATCGAACTTATTAAATGTCATATCAGCTTGACATTCATGAAGGTACTAGAAAGTTGGTTTAAAAAGTTATTAGAAAGTAAGCTACTTTTCAGTGATGTATTAGATTTGCAATCATACCGTCAACTATCGGAAACGCTTTGGTCGAACTCCAGGTCGAACTTTGGTCGTTTTTCCAGCCAGTATAAACGTTTATTAAATTAACTGAAATTTATTTATTTTTATATTGAAAATTAAAAAAAATGAAAATACCTTATATGGGGTTAAGCAAAATCAGAAGTACAATATTATAATAATATCCAACATTTTCCGCCTTTATATCCATAAATCTCGAGATTGTCCAACAATAACATCCTACATCATTAGATCGAGGATGAGACCGACTAACTAAGACCCCTGAGATTTATAAGGGTTTATTAAGTGGAATCAATGAGTGGAAAATGAAACAGATTGTTCAGGGTGAAGATGGCACGCCTTAGTCCAGCACGATCTTGAATTAGCGGGTAACCCTCGAATTCATAACTTACCTCGAGTGAGTAGCGTTGGTGTCGTCCCCTTGCAAACCAATCTATCGGACATTTTCTGGTGGATTTGCTATTGATATAGGGTGATTTTTTTAGTGCGTCCGAACTTTAAATTCAAATAAAATAACAAACAAATTAGGCGCCTTAAAACTATTTATTTTATGTGAAAAAAATTCAGTGGCATTAGTGTTTGAGAACATTAGAATATTGAGATTTCTGTCAATCTATTGTCCGACCACTTTTTCAGGCAATTGGGGTCTTACATCAGCAATTGTCCGAGTTATGTTGACTTCCAAGGTGTAAAGGCATAGTAGCTATACTATGTAGACTTATACTAGAGCTATATTAGAGTTAAACTAGTAGCTATACTAAAAAGATTTACTCGGTGGCCAATTAACGGGTCCGTTCTTCGAAATAATGTTTTCACCGTATTGTTCCTTCAATAAATCGATTGTTAGGTTGGCTATATGACATATGGAGCTGTCCTGCTGGAACCACATCTTCTCCAGATCAATACCATTCAAAGCCGAACTTCCTACGAACAGCGATGAATTGATAAATTTGCCCAGCACAACACAATACTGCCAGCACAGGGACGATATTTTATTCAGCACGCACCGTTTTTGTCTTGCTTTTGTTTAATAACAAGCAGTGTGAAATGAGTTCAGAATTTGTCGATATTTCGGTGAATGCATCACTTGGTTGGGCGATTATAAAATTCACGAAGTGATATAAGTTTGACGCATAGAACAGTGATTTTAATAATAAATTTCGGTAATTTGCAAGTGTTGCTCTGATTTTAAAGTGTCCATGATGATTTGTCAGAATGTATTGAATAATTTTGACAACTGCGAGCGCAAACTCACAGTTCGTTTTACAGCGATCCTTATCGGAAGCTCCTTTATTTTCCCTTTATTTGATGATTTATATTTATAATTTTAAACATTATTCGTTTGGATCATGGTAACTATGCTTATGATACGAGGTTTGCTATTTATGTCTCCGGAATGATAAATAAAAACAAATATTTATCATTGAAAATAGTTTTATTGCTTTTTTTTTAAATATTCTCCGCGATGATCGATATACTTTTGCATACGATTGAACCAATTCTCATAACACATTTTCCATTCCGATTGAAGTATCTCCAAAATATACATTTTGAACGCATCAACGGCTTCTTCTGGCGTCAAAAATCGTTGACCACGTAGTTTATTAGTCACGGATGGGAATACAAAGAAATCACTGTTTTTTTCTTATTTCCTCAAAAACTTCTGGCAAATAAATGACTGTGAACCATTCAGAATTGATCATTATACCATTCTCTAGGGGCAGGGTAGCCACATGCCCATTTATCCCAACTAATCAGGAGGCCATCTGCCTCAAAGTGCTTCTTATGCGAACAACTTTTGTTGGGTTTGGTTCACTTTAAAAAACCTGTATAGTCGACTACTGTTTACTTTCAGGCTCATGCGCATAAATTCAAGCTTTACCATTTGTGTTATACAGGGTTTTTGATGCACCACGATTGTATTTTTTGAGCATTTCTTTGCACTAATCGACACGAAATTTGAGCTATTGAGAAATTATGCGGAATCCTACGTACACAAATATTTTTCACAGTTAAATATTCATATAAAATCTTGCGTAGGCTTGTTATACGAATGCCCAGGGATTCCTCAATCTTACGGTATGTCACTTGACGATCTTGCTTTATCTGTTCGGGCACAGTATCGATATTTTCTGGTACAACAATCGATTTTAGACGACCTTCTTTAATTCTTTTCTGGTCTTCAGTGTCTGACAGACACCTACGATAATTTTAATTATTGTGTTGGCAACACTGTTTGGCCAACCTGATCTAGCGTCTAAATACCTTTCCATTACTTATTGAGACGTATCACCGTGCTCTTGTTTGGTCATTTTACCTTTGTTTTGATTGGTTTTTGTTCAATTATTTTAAACTCACAATGTCTCACAGACACGGACGCTCCACACGAGGTATATATTTAAGTGTCTACCATACACGGAAGCACAGAGTTCACCACATCAACTTTTTTTTGGTTCGTATAATCTTTTTAGTAGGTTTTTATTATTGGTAATGCTTATTTTATAAATAAATTTTAATTTTTATAGGAGCCATGGATGAACCTGGGTCCAGTAAACGAGTTCGTTTCGATGACCCCGAACTTGGAAATATAATTTTTGACGATGAACTTTCTGATGGGGACTTTTCGATTGATGATTCAGATGAAAATCCCGATTTTCAATCGCTTGACACAGAGAAGGTAATGAACGAAATATATTCCGAGGAAAGTGGCCCTGACGTTCCAGATGATGATTCTGTCGGATCTGATGTTGTGAGAGTTGTTGTACAACCACCCTCTGCACAATCTCCTCCCCCTCCTCAATAGCAACAACCAGTAAGTCACCTTTATCATGGGAAAATAAATTGTTATACGTGGAGCAAGACTCCTCCTCCCCTGAACAGGAGAACTTTGAGTCATAATGTAGTTAGAAACCTCCCTGGTGCACTGAACCTAGTGCGTTTATTAGGAGACAATTCTAAACTTGAAGATATTTTCTTATTGCTCATAAATAAAAACATGTTGGATGAAATCTTTCTACGAACAAACCAAAAAATGCGGAGTGTAAAAGAGTAATTGCCACAAAAAAACTGTTATCGTTTTAGAGATACCGACCCTATTGAAATGAAAGCATTTATTGGTTGGTGTTTATTGACATCAATATTGAAATTAAATAGTAAAGCCGTGTCGTCCCTCTTCAAAAGTGACGAGACAGGGCGGCCAATCTTCCGCGCAATTATGGCTAAAAGAAGGTTTGAAGTACTTCTTCAAACTCTTCGGTTTGATGATAACACTACGAGAACAGAAGGAAAAAAAACGGATGCCCTTGCAGCCATCTCCTTAATTTTTAACAAGTTTGTAAGCAACTGTAAAGAGTTGTATTGTTTAGGGGAGTACACTTGCGTTGATGAAATGCTTATCCCCTTTCGAGGCCGGTGTAAATTTAGGATGTATATGCCCAACAAACCTAACAAATATGGCATCAAAGTAATGGCACTGATAGATGGTCGAACGAGTTATTTTTATGATGCATATGTGTATATCGGATGAGGTTCTGATGGCGAAGGGCTAACTGCTGAAGAAAAAAAAATGTTGACACCAACTCAGTCTGTGCTGAAGCTTACAAAATGTATTAAAAACTCAAATAGAAATGTCACTGCCGACAACTACTTTTCATCTGTTGAGCTTGTAAGAGAATGAAGAAGAGAAAAATAATCTACGTCGGGACAATGAAAAAAAAATAAAAGAGAAATTCCAGAAGAATTTTTGCCCCCGCCCCCTCCATCAAAAAGAAAAAATAAAGAAAAAGTAGTAAGAAGGAAAGTAGGGTCCACCTTATATGGATTTGAGTACAATAATAATTTTACCCTCATAAGCCATGTGTCGAAAAAAGCTAAATATGTGATTTTGATTTCTTCAATGCACCATGAAGTTTCCGAAATTACAAACAAACGAGGCAAAAGTTTACCAGAAATTATAGACTTTTACAACAATACGAAAGGTGGGGTCGATTCAATGGCCCAAAAATGTGTCCCCTATAGTTGTAACAGAAAATGTTATAGATGGCCTCTTGCTATATTTTTCCAAATAGTCAACATTGCTATAGCCGACAGGTAAATTTTATACAATTGTTGCAAACATGCGGAACATATAGAGATATTTGACTTTATAAAGCAAACTGCTTTGACACTGATAAGACCGGAGCTGATACGCCGAGAATCTTCCGTCTCTCTAAATAATAATCTGAAACAGGTCATAAAAATTTGCATTGTTCCAAAAGGGCTGACTACTGTAAGAATTACTCCACAAATGAGTGACAAACTAGACAGGAAAAGAAAATGCTCTTTGTGCCCGTACACAGCGAACCGCGTCACAGCTTATATGTGTATAAAATGTCATAAACCAATTTGTCTACAACAATGCTAAAAAAAAAATTGTAATACTTGTATTTTTGCTTTGCCAACTCCCTAATTTTTGTGACATCTTATATTATATTTTTTTCACAAATTAGTGAATACTTTTTTACTTTACATGTGTTTTTAGCCTGGTAGGTCCTTCGTTTTTCTTGTAATAAAACAAATTAAATATTTATAATCAACTAGAGTATTTTTTTCACCACACCGCAACGCCGGGGTATATTTATAGCATCTGCGGGTATTTTAGCGCATTTTATTAATGATCAAACATAAGAAAAACCCAAAGTTTAAAAGTCAAACGTAAAAAAAACCAAAGTAAAACAGACACTGAAGTCGCGTAATGAAAAAAAGGCACCAGACCAGGTAAGGGTTAAATTGGAGCCAACGACAGACCCGATTGAATTCACTAAATCAGTCATAGGTGCTTCATCGCCAAAGTCGAAGTAAGTTGATCGATGCACTTGTTGAGATAATCCTCACGAGTTAATTTTGTACGCTGGGTACATACACAGTCGAATGGAATGAATGTAAACGCATGAAAGAAATACAACACAACTTGAATTTAGGTGAAAAGATCTTAATCGTGTGAAGCCTCATAAAACAACACTTTATCGTTTATTCAAATAATTTCAAGAATTCGGAACAGTAGAGGATAAGCTGGTTCAGAGGTTCAAGAACAGTGCCAAGTTCTGAAAATATTGCATGTGTGGAGGTCTTTGGAAACGTCGATTTGACGATGTGGTGCAATTTCCCCACGTAGTTTACGTCGAATTTTGATCAATGACTTGCATGACTATGGTTCCCTATAAAATTCAAATGGTTCAAGGTGTGTTGCCTACAGACAATAGTAAGCGATTAGTATACTGTAATGCCTTCATAATAGCTCATTAGCTCATTGTCATCTAGGTGAATAAACAGAAGAATTTTAGCCAGTTTTGAGCTAGAAGTATCCAAGCCACGTTCATCAAATGCCATTACATCCAGTTAAAGTTACAATGTGGTGCAGCATTCATGCCCAAAATATCATAAGGCCTTATTTTTTTGAAGATGACAGTAGAAATGCTGTTACAGTAGACTGTGAGAGGTATAGACACAGACAAGGATCCAACAAGATGGTGCCACCGCGTACCTTATGTAAAACAATCACTATGCGTCACATTCATCCTGCATGAACAATTAGCCAGGAGAGAGCTATCATCGCGATTGGTACCGCGTTTGCTCACTGTTCAAAAGCGAATTAAGTGAAAATATCACAGCGCTGGTTAGACATTTATTTCGTGACTGTTGGTGACATTCGGATTCACCACTACATACCGGAAATCAAGGAAGTTTAAATCACTATTTCCTAGGGTTCACCTTCTGAGGATATTTGGAAAAGTAAACATCAATTTGAGCCACCAATTGATGTTGCATCCGCCCTATTTTCCAGATTTGGCTCCCTCCGACTTCTTTCTGTTTCCAAACATAAAGAAGCAAAATCGTTGTGAAAATGAATCGAAGGAAAAAGAGACTACTTTGAAAATAAATCGGTTTTCGATGAAAAAAAAACGATATTTCATTCCACCCTCCTGTCAGTCAATACCGATTTTTTAGTAATGTTTATTTCCAAACTTAATTTTTTTTATCTTATTTATTTTACCTTTATTTTTTTATATAAAAAACTATTTCTTATAGGTTATATTTTTTTATTTTTTTTTGTGTCTGCTATTTATATGTTTGCGGTTTATTTGATTTAGTTTTTTGCTTTGTTTTATTTTTTTCTAATAATAAGGGTAATGTAAATCTCGGTTAAAGGTTAAAATATAAAGAACAAATCCTCGCCTTCTTAGTATATACTTTTATCATCAAAAGCTAAAGTGACTTAGTGAATCTTATATATCTACATAATAATGTGTTTTTAAGTTGGTATAACCATTTTTGATATTTGACAAAAAGTTTATCGCATCTGGAGGATATGTAATTTCAACAGAACAGCGCTACATCATCTCACTATGCTAATGAATCAATTGATTTATTGAAAAAAAAATTCTAGAGCGAGTTATTGCACGAAACGATGACGTTAATTGGTCATCAAGATCATGTGCTTTGGCACCGTTGGACTATTTTCTTTGGAGTTATGTGAAAAGCCAGGCCTATAAGAACAATCCTCAATTGATTCCTGAACTACAAGATAAAATTATTCAAGTCATTGGTGAGATATGGTCGCAGTAATGTCAAAACGTCATTAAAAATTGTGACAAATGAGTGGACGTCCGGGGAGGTGTAAGAGGTGGTCATTTGGCAGATATTGTCATTCGTGTTTACCCATGTAGTGTATAGTGTATGACATCATACACTATGCTTCAATTATCAATAAAAAGTTTTTGAAATCAATGCAAATTCAGTGTTTTATCCAATAATGAAACAACCGCTCAATTTGTAAAACTCTTTATTAAGTTAAAAATTATGGTATTTTTGGAAATGGTTAAAACATTTGCCGCCGATATTTTAAAATGGAATAATTTTTGGAGCTAAAAATTGGCTTAATATTTTTATCTAAACAAAAATTTTTTTTTATGCTGATGCATTAAATATGTTAAGAAAGTTTAACGATGATGGAGCGTTACGAGCGTTAAAGCAGCTATATCAGATGAAGCAATATCAAAAGAGAGAAGTAGAAGCATAGTAGAAGCTAATAGAAGCATATTAAAAAAAGACTATCAGAACACAAAAAATCCTAGGTATGGCTAAATAACAGCGACCAACAGCTGTTTGGCTTAAAGCCTTCTCTTTTGAATGCTGTACTTCTCGCTTCTGTAAACAAATCCGTATAACAGTAGCCTTCGTCCGCATTAGAGTTGTTTTTTTGTTTCGCCGGAAAAATGTTGTAAGTGTACCAATATAGCAACTGCAACTGCAACTTATAATTTATTGAGACAAATGTATGGTAATGAATGTTTATCGCGTGTACGTATTTTTGAGTAGCTAAAGCGTTTTCAAGATGGCCGAGAAGACGTTGAAAATGATTCAACCCCGCGTTACCCTTCCACGTCAAAAACAGATGACAATCTCGAAAAAATCGGCAATCTGATTCGATCTGATCGTCGGTAATCTGTAGGAATTGACAAAGAATACCTTATTCGCCGGGTCTTGTGACATGCAACTTCTATCTGTTTCCTAAGGTGAAACCGGTATTAAATAGAACAAGATTTGAGTCGGTTGAAGCTGTAAAAGAGAAAATGGCACGCGTTCTGAAGGAGCTGATAGGAGAAGATTCCAGCACTGTTTCGAACAATAGAAGATTCGCATGGAGTATTGTACGGATAGAGGAGGGGTGTATATTGAAGGTGATAATAAGTAAATATGTATGAAATCAATATAAAATGTTTTACAACGTCGGTCTCGTTGTTTAATAATTACACCTCGTAAATCCATCTACTAAGTAATGATCATAGACGCAATGATTATTTTAAAATACTATATGTAAAAAATAAAAAAATTTCATTGTTGGAATCTTTAGAAATCAATAAATTAAAATCTTTGAATATAATATTAAATGATCAAATAGAGATAATCAATTCACCTTTGTTAAATTTGTAATTTACAGCTCTTTCCATCTATGAAAAAAAAAATGTAAAAAAGTTTGGGCCATGGTCGAACAGATAAAATAAAATAGATTATATGACAGGTATTTCCAATGTCATGAAAATAAGGTGATATTGTAACCCTATTAGGTAAAAGTAATTTACTTTATACTCAACATCTGAACAAGCCACTGTGTTGGTGAAACATGTAATATTAATGTAAAGGGTAAATCAAATATAAACCGGAATTTTATAATTACTTTCCTCGGCCAATCACGAGTGGACTGTCAGTGAAAGTCGTTGCAGTGCAATGTAAGCCATTTCACTCAGTTATTTTGTCAGTACAGCATGAGTGAACAACAGGTTCCAGGTTCCGAAATATTAACTCGGTTGAAAGTTCAGTATGGGGACGATACCCTGTTTAAGACCCAAGTTTGGTAAGGTTAAGAAATTTAAGAGTGGACGAGAAAGTGTAGTAAATGTACGTTATAATTGACGTCCCAGGTTAAGCATCACTGCTGACAACATTGGTGCACAGTTCGCGGCCTTATCAAAGGTGACCGGCAGCTCACTATTCATGAAATCGCTTTAAACGTAGGTATTATCTTTGGAACTGCACAAGCAATCGTCAGAAATAATCTTGGCTTCAATAAAATCTGTGCCCGCCGAGTTCCAAAGTTGTTAACCGAAGATTAAAAAAAACATCCGATTGCAAATCAGTAAGAGGCTTCTGAATCGATTTCATCGGGAAGGAAAGACTTTTTGGAAGCGAATAGTGACAAATGAATTCATTATTACACTCTAGAATCAAAACTGGCGAGTAAACAATGGCGAAGCAAAGACGAAACCTGTCCTGTAAAAGCCAAAACCCGTCCCTCAGCCACCAAGGTCCTCGCGATCGTGTTTTTGCTGCTGGAAGGAAGTTTTGCTGATTAAATTTCTACATGATTGACGTACGGTTAATGCTGCCTACTACTGCCAGCTGTAGGAGGCAACAAAATCCGTTTACAAATGACGCGGTGTCCCCATCAGAGACGCCCTCCTTCTCCATGATAACGCCAGGCCACACCCAGTAATTTTGACGAAGACAAAACTAGAGAATATGCATTGGAAAACCATTGAACACCCTCCATACAGTCTAGATTTGTCACCCTGTGATTAGTTTTTGTTTGCGCCCTTGAAATATGCACTTGGAGGGGTATAATTCGATAACGATAAAGATATTGGGGATTTCTCGCCCAATTGGCTCATGAACCAAACTCAAAGTTTCTACGGGCAAGGAATCCACTAGCGTCCAAACTGCTTGGAAAAATGTTTAGAGCGTGGAGGCGACTATGTCGAAATATGAACAATAGTTTTTTTGTATAATTTTAAGTATAATTGTATGGTTTTTTATTTATAATTTAAGTAATAAATATGTATAAAACAAATCCGGTTTATATTTGATTCACCCCAGTAATTCACTGAAAATAGAATAAAACGGCAGTTTTATTTTAAAATAATTTATAATAGATTATCACCAAGTAAAAGTTAAAATCGTCAATATATATTATTATTATTATTGGTAATATTATTATTTTACAGTACTTGTCTTTATAAACAGAAACTATTAATACGAATTAGATGTAATGTATTCAAATGGTGAAATGTTTTGAATTTTCAAACAACCGATTTGTCACCCGATATGAATCGTAAACGTAAAGGCTTTTGACGCAAATAAGGAAACGAGAGAAAGAACGAAAGTGTTAATTAAGGCAAATCGGAGGTCGCCTCCCCTTCCTCGACATCTAAAAATTGTTTTTCGCTTCGGAAACGTGATTTAACGGCACATGTAACGGTTCTGGCATATCAGAGACTTGTGATCTGAAGTTCTGCTGAGGTGGTAGCGATAGCGCCCTGCTTTGCAGTCGATCCATCAAGTTCAGGGTTGACTATAGGGCCGAGGTCATCCGTGTTCCTTATTCCGGTTATGAAATTGTCACGAATTTACTTAATATGCTCTCTTAAGGGATATTTATTTCGAGATCCTTTAGGCCCCAATTAGGTATAAACCAAAATAGAATTATATATTTTTTATTTAATTTTTAGCTATTGGATTTTCATTAAAATGATAAATAGACAAAATTAAATTTTATATCAATTGAGTTATCGAGCAATTGCACTTCTCAGCTGTTCGTACAAACTTGGAGAGACTTATTCTGAGGAAAATAGGTACGCAAACCTTAGAAACTATCCGTCCTGAACAGATAGATTCCAGACCCAATCGTAGCTGTGCCGACCTAGTTCTAAGTCTTATTACCCATATAAAGGCCAGTTTTCAGAAGAGGGAAAGAACTTCTGTGAAAGAGGAACTTCTCTATAAAATAGCCAAGGTGATTCCCTGCCATTTCCTGCGAACTATGCTAAGAATCATAAGGTGCATGCTTTCAGATAGATATCTTTCAGATATGTCTGCACTATTTTGGATGATAACATGAGCAAACAGAGGAAGTCCAATAATGGGCTACCGAAAGGTCACAGATAAAGGTCAGTGTTAGTCGTAGTACTATTCAATCTTCATATCTCGGATCTACCTAATATCACAGCAAAAAAGTTTGGATATGTTGACGATCTGGCTTTAGCCTTCCAGAATAAATAAATTGACATAGCAAGAGATATTTTAACCAATGATCTTAAAAATCTGTGTGAGTATTATTCCAAATGGAGGCTAATACTGAACCAACTAACCCAATTATCTGGGGTAATTCTGGACAGAACCTTGTCCTTCAAAAAGCATCTGGAGAGCCCCTCATAGAATGTGAGGAAGAGGACTAGCATTATCCAGAGACTCTGGATAACTACTAGGGTACTTCTGCTGACACGCTCCGCATTTCTGCTCTCAACTTGGTGTTCTCAGCAGCTAAATATTGTGCCTCCACCTGGCTGAATAGCCCTCATGCCGAGGTGATAGACACACAACTGAATCCAGCAATGTACCTATGTACTGGCTCCCCAAACTTAGTCATATAGCTCCTCCTGAATTGTGCAGACGGGATGCCTTAATGAAAGAGCATACAAAAATATTGAATAATCCTTCATTGCCTCCCCATGATGATGTCCAGTACTTAGCTCTGAATAGACTACATTCTAGAAAGACACTGCTACAATTGGCCCAACAATCAAAAGAGGATGATTTCAATATCCTTTCAAATGGCACAATATTTGGACTAAAAATTGCCCAAACGAAATGGTTGATGTCATTGAACCAGGGAAAAAATCTCAAAGGTTCAGTCTTCCAAAACATACATGGAAAACTCTAATTAGTAGTAGACTACATACAGCACACGGACTATGTGCAGCATAAATGGGGCAAAACATTTAGCTCATCCTGCAACTGTGGTGCTCCAAACCAGACTATCTGACACATAATCAGTAGTGTGAAAGGCCACCATTTGAGAAAGATAAGACTAACTTCATGAGAGCTGCTCCAACATATCTTGAATGGATAGCAAAATTAAATCTTAGAATTTGATCTTCTATGTTTCTAAATCATTCCAGGTGTCGATCTGTTGATTCTGTGAAGAGTCACGACGTTTCGCCATAATCTCATTTGGCATTTCAAGTGTTGTCCGCTTCGACTGAAGATTCCAACTGACGTACACGGGTCGTTGTGCTCGCTTTTATAGCCGGCAGGCGACTGCGCAGATTATATCGGGGCAGTTCGGGACTATTTGCGGTACTCAGCAACGTTGTCGGGCATCCGTTTATTGATTTTTCTTCTTTTCTTTTTTTCTTTTTTTTTCAGGATTCTTTTTCGGAATTTCCATACTTTTGGAATGTTACGAGCGTCGTTTCGCGTGTTTAACGCACCCCCTTCTTATATTTCAAGGGTTTCTCAGATTGTTCGCACCTTGTAGTTTTCAATATTCGCTATTTCTTTGGCTCGTTCAAAATTGATTTTATGTTCTGTTTGTAGATGGTGCTGGAACAGAGCGGAAGTGGTCTGTTTGTTTTTTAAGTTGTTTTTATGTTCTTGTATTCTGGCCGATATTCGTCTGTTTATTTGTCCTATGTATGTTCTGTTGTAGTCGGAACAAGATATACTATACACCCCATGATTTTCCAGTCTAACTTTGTCCTCGGGTTTTTTTAGGATGTTTGCGACAGTTTTGTGTGGCTTGTAGGCTGTTCTGATCTTATGTTTCCTTAGTAGTCTGCCTTTCCTATCTGTGATTCCTTTTACGTATAGTAGCAGGACCTTTGATACATTTGGTTCATGATCCTCTATTGCTCTTCCTGTTTCGGTTTCCGGACGGTGAATGGCCTTCCTGATATAATTTTCTGAATATCCATTCTGTCTAACAACTATGAACATTTTTGGTAGTTCTTCGCTTCGTGTATCTGGTAGTGTCAGTCTGAAGGATCTGGAAATCTAGGTGTTCGCTACTGCTTGGATTTAGCGTTGAAGTATCGATCGGTGTAAGTTGGTTTTCTATACACTGTGTATTAGAGGGTTCCAGAAAGTTTCTTTGTGATTAGGAGATCCAAAAAAGTCAGTTTCTTATCCTGTTCGACTTCTAACTTTGTCCTTGAGCTTTGTCCATGCTTAACGAGTCTTATGTTCAAAATTCAGAACATTTGATAAGGATAATTAAAGATTTCCAACTAGAGGATACAGACATACTGGCAAGCCTGGACATTGTCCCACTATATCCATTTGCACACAGAGATTGCACACAGAGATTTCACACGCATTATCACTATATCCATTCACACCATCCAGATACAGGGTACTTAAAGGCACAATCAGGAGATGACGCTGGAAGATCTCCTCCACTTGAAATGGTAGAGATTGCGGTAGAAATTTTAAAAATTGTCGAATACCAGACAACTAGAGCAGGTCAAGTTGAAGTTGGTCGTAGGAAAGCGTGGAAGGCTATACGACAGGAACACTTTTATCCCTATCATTATCAATGGGTACAAGCGTTACAACCCGAAGATTATCCTAGAAGAATCGAATATTGTCAGTGACTTTTATATCAGGACAACAGAAATGAAAATTTTACTATATTTATTTTGGCTACCGACGAGGTCACATTTACAGGAAATTGAGTAAATAATTTCCACAACAACCATGTTTGGGCAGTAGAAAATCCACTTGTTGTGAAAAGAACCCATTTTCAGCACAAATTTTCGGTAAATGTTTCGGCTGACGTAGTAAATGGCATGCTTATTGGGCCTTTCTTTCTTCCATGCCAACTGACAGGTGAAAATTACTTATGCTTTCTTCAAAACAATCTGCAACAATTATTACAAGATATTCTTTTAAATGTTAGACAGAATATGTTCTTCCTACATGATGGAACTACGCCACTTTTTAGACGAGAATTTCACGAATTTTTAAATAATGAATTTCCGAACAGATAGATAGGGTACAATGGGCTCATTTCTTGGCCTGAACGCTCCCCAGATTTAACACCCAGCGATTTTTTTCTGTGGAGCTATTTAGAAAAAGTTAATGTATCACTATGGAGAAGTAAATACTGTGGAAGACCTACAACAGCGCATCGAAAACGGTGTAGTGACGCATGGGTACGCCGAGCAAGATTTTGTGCTAACCGAACAAATGGTGACAATTTTGAACAATTTTTATAAATGTAACATTTCTGTTTTTGTTATTGTGTAACTTTTTATGAATGATTTTTGCCAAATTGACTTGCCTTTGCGAGTTCTATAACGCAGAGGCCGAGAATATCAAAGTGTCAGGTCTATTTGCAAATTTTGTAACTGTTAAGTTCTATATTTTGCAACTTTTATATAAATGATAAAATAATTTATTTTTACGTGTTTTGCGTGTTTTACGTGTTCTACTACGTGTTACGTGGTCTACTACTTACGTGTGTGTATATATGTCATTCAATTTAGAAACATGATACAGAGGAAAATACATAAAAAATAGAGCAAAGAGGAAAAAACAAGACTATAAACAGAATATTACTAGAGTGGAAGAAAAACTAAACCCATTTTTCAGAAAACATGGAAAAGGTAGACAACAGTCTACAGAAGATAATGAAAGATGCAAAAGTTCAGTAGAATCTTAGCTTTAGAGCACTCGAATACAAATTACAGAAGTTAATTAAACATAAAATACCTGATTGTCCTGAAGTTCTTAAAATTTTTTAAGAGAAAGAGAAACGCATTACCTATTTATTGAGATATATTATGTAATTTCCTTTATAATTTACTTTTTGGCAGCTAAGCCATATATCTATTTCCAACACCTTTTTGTCGAAAAAGCATATTTATAGATCAAACCATAATATTTTTCAATTCACTTTCCATCACCAGTTTCCATCCGCTTCAGAAATTAGGCCTCAGAATTTATTTGCAGGTCAAGATTCCTTGCACTTGTCTCCACTCTACGGTCTCCCCAACAAAATTCTCCCCGTAAATGATACAAATTTTAATTTTTGATACTTGTGCTTTTTTAAATAAAAAATATAATGTGCCGTAAATGCAAGATATCGACCGATATTTCCAATTTGAATTAACTGGAATAACTTAAAGCAAATCAAACCGAATCTGATGGCAAACATTGTAAATTCCACAAGAATTAATATTTTGCGAAGAAAGATTACTAATAAAATATAGAATTGTGTATACAAGCGCCTAAAAGAACAACTAATAGAAAGTTCTATAAACTTGGACAACCCGATATTTAGCCAAAACGACCAAAATCAAAAAGGCAGAAGTGGAAATAAAAACAAAAATTGAAAAGAAATTATTATATATAAAAAATTTGTTATGAAAATGATTGCGGTTTTTAACTATTAAATTAAAATGCACCTATCCCAGCTCAAACAACAATTGATGAATCGAAATAAAAACCATTACCAGCAGCAGACTTTTGCTAATGAAAAAGTTTCTTTATGCCAGTTACGTAAAATTCCTTAGTCCTGCAGGGCGATGAAGTCGTTGAAGGTAGTTTTTACATCCTCTTGATTTTTAAAGCATTTCTCGCGCAAGAAGTTATCGAGATGCTTGAAAAAGTGGTAGTTGGCGAATATGGCGGTTGGTCGAGAGTTTCGTAACTCAACTCATGCAGCTTTTATCACATAACTTGGTTGTGGTTTCCCGGAATTGATGACTTTGTGTTGACCAATGCGTGGTACATACGGTACATGCGCCGTAGTTGTTCATGAATTTCATCGATTTGTTGACAGTACTTCTCCGCTGGAATTGTTTCGTTCCGGTTCAGGAAACTGCGATGAATCAGGCCGGCCGCCGTCGTAAAGAATCTACTATTCATCGCACATTACAATCCGTTCGAGAAATAGATTGATTTTATTGCTCAAGAGAAAGACCGACGGCTCATCATTTATCAAACTTTTTTGACTTTCCAATTTTTTTGATTATAGTTAGAAATCGTCAGGCGCAATGTCTAATTCAGAGGCAAGCTCCCGAACAGTTGTACGCGGATTGGCTTCGACTACGTCAAGTGACCATGAATATGATAAGTGACAACTTGGTCGTTGTCAAGATCCAATAGCCTTGCCGAAACACATCGTTGATATCGCGAGCTGCTTCGGCAGCTTTTGGGTCTAGTTAGAACTGGAACAAGAAAAATGTGCGAATTTGCTTTGTATTCATGTGGCATTTTAACACTGCAAAAATTGGCCACAATTATTTTAGAACAAAACTAATACCACAGTTAGATAGAGCGAAACACGCGCTTTAAAATGATATATAAAGTCAAAGCAATTTAACAAAACTATATTTTGAAAATATAGCATTTGGAATTAATATAACAAAGGAAAGGAAAGGATTTACAGTTAGAGGCGCATCAGCATCTAAGGCTATTTAGCGACTGGACCTACATCTTAACGTAAGTTCCGAACAACGGTCATCAGCTACCGACAAACCCAGGCCAGCACCCTCCTCAGGCTATCAACTCTTGGTTATGTACCTAGCCTTAAGAAGCCTACCAACGTCGAACACTTCTCTGAAGGTATCCGGCCTTACCTAGCCTTTAATTGGCCTGACTGAGGTGTAATTCGTTGTCGGATTTTACCCTCTTGCCTAGAAACAATCACAGACAATTAGGTGTGTAGGGTAGAAAGTAAGACGGACAGAAGAATTAAAGAAAAGCACCCATCCGAGCGCTGGAATCGAACCAGCTACCTTTGGATTGCCAGGCAGGCGATTAACCCACCAGACCACCGCGGCTGGCAATTAATATAACAAAAACCGCATAACTGTCTTAACAACCTAGAACACAGAAAGCTGAAAACCCAAGGACAGACACAGGTGGAACTTGTGGGGAGAATAATAAAAACTAGAACAAGCAATAGTTAGAGAAAAGTAGTAGACAGAAAGAAAGAAAGAGAGAAAAATTAGATTGTTAACGCAGAGCAGAGATTAACGATAGTAAGAATAATTGTGAAAAGCAAGCAATAGATTCAGAAAAATGAGAAAATGTTACAACAGATGATGAATAGAAAATACGTATTATAAAACTAGAATATAAGCAAAACAATCAGAAGGAATAAATAGAAAAGGATTGTATACAATTAAGAAAGCAAATCAGTACATTATATAGTACATTTCTAAACGTCCAAGTTTTTTTACAGAGAACGATTAAATGTGAAACAGCTGTTCCATTTTTTTTCTGTGCGTTCACTTGTCAGTGAAAGCGCGAGAAAAATGATGACTAATTAAAAGCAGGTAATTATTATAATGAAAAATTAAGAATCTTGTACAGGCTGATGACTAGACGTTCTTGTGACGACTAATATTTTAATAAGTTTGGTTCATTAATTAATTTCAATGGGAGGGTCGGATTTTGGTGGATCACCTTTTTGTTGTCGATATTAATTATTAATGTTCTCGAAGAATTTACATCTGAAAGTCACTTGTGTTGTACTGAATTCTCAAATTTATGTCTACATAAACGATCAACTGAATAACCACTCAATTAGGGTAATAAAACGCCAATTTTACTATATGTACTGCCCAACAAAAATTGGCAAGATCAATCATACATATCTGATTCACTAAACTCAAAGAAAGTTACCACTAAACACCAAATCACTTTTTTAAAGCTCTCGACGCACGTTTCGCTAACCATGTTAGCATCATCAGGAGATGATTTAATCTCAGACATTCTTTACATTAGGTAAAAACTATATGTCTTTTTTCCGATTTTGTTACTTTACTTGTAAGACTTTCTGGAAAATCTGCTACTGTGATCTAATGTAATTACAGGGGTATAGCAATGCAGCAAATAACAAAATGGAAAAACTTCTTTCACATCTAAACGTACTTCGCGTAAATTTCGGCTTATCGAAGCGTCTAATGTAATATTTTCAAAGCTTCTGTCACGCGTCGAAATGCTCGGCCTTTCAATCAAAATAAACTCTGAATAAGTACAAATCCTTCGCTTAACAGACGTTTCCCGGCTGAGATGTATAAAAATGTAAATTTTCGCTCGAACTCAACGGGCTCGTATTGGAGCTGCTCGTCTCCACGTCACTCAACTTTGATATGAAAATAATTAACGACAGCGAATATTTTCAATTTGTTCTCCATTATGGTATATCTGATTTTATCGAAAAATTAAACAAATTAACTAAAAATACCTTTTTTTCGCTTGTTTCAACACGAGAAGTTGAAATTCCAAGGATGAATTGTAAAGTAATTAGTTTGGTATAATAATACTTATCTTCGTATAATAATACGAACGAACGAATAAACAGAATTTAACTTTACACCATCCTGTCTAAATCAAACTAGACCAGAGAAAAACCTTCCAAAAAGAATCAAATAATCTATATTTAGAGAACATCAGCAAAAATTATCTTGTAGCAAAGCAAACATGCAAAGGAGATTTTCGAGATCTAAATAACTATCATTATCAAATAATATTTAATATCTTCTTCTCATGTAATGGACAATAAATAAGTGTAGGTAAAATAAGTGTACAAGGACAATAAAGATTCAAAATTTCAAATAATTATAAATATAATTATAATAATTATAAATATAGATTTTCGAGATCTAAATAACTATCATTATCAAATAATATTTAATATCTTCTTCTCATGTAATGGACAATAAATAAGTGTAGGTAAAATAAGTGTACAAGGACAATAAAGATTCAAAATTTCAAATAATTATAAATATAATTATAATAATTATAAATATAGATTTTCGAGATCTAAATAACTATCATTATCAAATGATATTTAATATGTTCTTCTCATGTAATGGACAATAAATAAGTGTAGGTAAAATAAGTGTACAAGGACAATAAAGATTCAAAATTTCAAATAATTATAAATATATAAATATATATATCTATCTATATATATATATATATATATATATATATATATATATATATATATATATATATATATATATATATATATATATATATATCTATATATATATATATATATATATATATATATATATATATATATATATATATATATATATATATATATATATATATATATATATATGGTCCGGTCCATATATATATATATGGTCCAGCTTTTATACAAGGTGAAATGTAGATACAAAATCCTGATGGGTGATTTTAATGCCAAAACTGGAACAAGAACTGACGAAAATGCAACTGGCCCATATGAAACTGGTGAGCGAGACAATAGAGGTGACAGATAGGTTGATTTTGCTGAAGGACAAGAACTATATTTCATCAATTCGTTCTCTAAGAAAAATATCACCAAAAAATGGACATGGAAAAGTCCATCGGGGCTCACAGTGTAATTGACTATATCGTGACCAACGATAAAACAATATTTACCAATTGTACTGTCCTAAACAATTTTAATGTTGGAAGTGACCGCCGAATGGTACGAGCAACAGTTAGGATTAAAAAGTGGATTTTGGGAAACTGCTGGAAAGAGGAAGCGATTTTGAGATTGCTTCTCAAACCGATTTGCTGTGTTACAAGATCCGGATGAAGTGGAACTATCAGTTCAATATGAAGAAATCGCCAACAATGTGCTTCAAACGGCTGCTTCAATAGCACCAGAAGAAAAATGTCTCGAACGGACAAAAATCTCCAGTGAGACCATTGATTTAATGAAGAAACGGCGGGCAATGAGAAATGGAGGTAGTCCTTTTGGCAGGGTCGAGTACACTGAGCTCTGCAAAACTATAAGAAAACGTATCAGAGGGGACACGCGCCGATTCAACATGCAGCTGGTGCAAAAAACACTGGAATAAAACAAAGCAATTATCAAGGCTAAACAGAAGCTGAGAAACAAAAGAACGCAAATATATGCCTTAAGGCCTGAGGATGGCATAGTAGGCAGGCGCGTACGCAAATGTTGGAGGTTGTCAGAAAATGTTATTCCCAGTTATATGAAGATCAGAACAAATCAAAGATAACAATACCCACGAAAGAACAAATGCCGGATCTCCTAGTGGACGAAGTAACAAATGCTATAAATCGATGAAAAACGGCAAGGCTCCAGGAAAGGACAGTGTAACTGTCGAAATGCTAAAAGCTGGTGGTCGGACGTTACATAAAACACTGGCAAAATTATATTCAAAATGCCTCAAAGAACAAAAAGTACCTGACTTACGGAAGAATACAGAAGTGATCCTTTTACATAAAAAGGGAGCAGAGGAAAATTTAAAGAACTACCGTTCAATAAGCCTCCTATCAGTAATGAACAAAGTTTTCACTAAGATAATTTCTAAAGGAATATCAAAAAAGCTGAATGACGCACAACCAAGAGAACAAGCAGGATTGAGAAGTGGATTCACTACAATGGATCACATCCAGGTTGTACAGCAGGCCATAGAAAGGCACAACGAATACACCATGTCACTGTGCTTGGTTTTTATCAACTACAAAAAAGTACTTGACTCCATCTCAAAGCATGCAATAATGGATGCACTGTTTAGCCAAGGTGTAGATAAAGCATATGTAAACCTATTAGGATAGATATATGATGGAGCTACAGCCACAATTCACCTTGATGATCTTGATGTGGGAATTGCAGAACGAGGTGTACGGCAGGGTGACGCAATATCACCTATTCTTTTCTCGGCTGTCCTTGAAGAAGTATTCCGTAAACTGGATTGGGAAGAGGGTTGCCTAAAGATGAATGATGAAACCATCTTAGATTTGCATATGATATCGTTCCCCTTTCACAAGACCCAGAAGATCTGCAAAGAGGCATACAACAATAACTGCAAAGGGCTGGCGAACCATTTGGCCTGAAAATAAACCTGAAAAAGAGTCAGATTATATTCAATAACTTCGCTCGGGACCGAAGAATTTCAGTTTTAGGAAGGGATTTCGAGATTGTAGACACCTTTATATATCTTGGGCAGAGGATTTCAATGGAGGGGAATACCGCTCGGGAGGTGGACCGGCGTATTAAATGTGGGTGGCAGGCATTTGACAGGCTCAACATTGTGTTTAAGAGCAGACTCCCACTTTGCCTGAAAAGAAAAGTCTTCGATCAGTGCGTTCTACACGTTATGACATACCGAAGTGAAACCTGGACACTTACATCACAATCAATTCAAAAACTTCGGGTAGCACAGAGGGGAATGGAAAGATATATGCTTGGAATTACAAGACGAGACAGAAAGTCCTGCGCATGGATCAGGGAACAAACGAAAGTCTGTGACATCATTGGAAGAGTAAAGCAATTGAAATGGAGATGGGCAGGCCATATAGTGAGGGGATGGGATGACAGATTGACCAAGGCAATCCTGGAGTGGATACTGCTTGATCGCAAACGTCCGCAAAGATCGAAAGCGCGATGGATTGATGACATCGTTAAATATATTGGACCAGAGTGGTAGAGGAAAGCCCAGGACCGTGAAAGTTCGAAATATGCTGAACAGGCCTTTATCCTGCAGTGGATCGACGCGGGCTGATGATGATAATAAAATAATATAATAAGATAATGATGATGATATATAAAAACCGGTTTTATTTAATGGCACTAGTAATATGTTTATGTAAGACGAAAATGACTATATGATGTTAACGCCAGCGCAGAGTCAATATAATTATAATTAGAGTAATATTAAATAATCATATAACAATTTAAAAATGGAAAATGACTAGAATAAATAGAGCAATAATATAGCAGCAAGAAGTATATATTCATATTTCTTTGTACAGGCTAATCTTGTTCAGTAAATCAGCAGTATTTTGACAAATTTCTTCGAAAAATAGAAAAAAAATAGAAGAGGAATTCAGGAGTCTAACAGGTGGGAAACCGAGAAGGGAGCGTCGTGGAATTCACGGGGGAGAACTTTAGTTCATGAGATTTGAAGGTATCAGTGTTCAAGCATTCGTTTGTTCTGGTCAAGCTTGCTCTGCTGAGAAGAAGTTATAGAAGGAAATAAATTATTTTTAATTGGCCATAGGTGTTTATTACCCTCCAGAAGACCCCACTCAAGTTGTTTTAGATCGCGAATGGTAGCTTTTATGCTGGGGAAAGTATATTTGTAAAAGGGAAATCATTTTTAAGAAATGAAAAAAATATGAAGTGAAACGATCAGCAATCTTATGGCTAGGGATCCCATATATATATATATATATATATATATATATATATATATATATATATATATATATATATATATATATATATATATATATATATATCGTTACTTTTTATAATAATTATAAAGTTTTTTTTAGTATTATAAATAAAAATTGTGAATTTTTTCAAGTTTTAGAAAAAGAACTATTTCAAGTTTTAGAAAAAGAACTATTTCAAGTTTTAGAAAAAGAACTATTTCAAGTTTTAGAAAAACAAAAGAAATCATAATTTTGAATCATAAGTATCACTCGTACTTCCTTAATAGATTACAAAAAATGTTTGCAGTAAAAAAATCGCCAAATGTTTTTTTTTTCCAGTCGTTGCCACAGTCGAGCCCGTACGCGAAACATCCCCGGCTACAAAAGAGCTATAAATCGTCTTTGATTTGTTAATAACGTCCACGAGAGACGCAATTATCGTGGACCTTCCACTGGGCGATATATTTACCGAGCTAAATTAACATGTCATTGAGAAGCATGTGTGAAATTTTAAAACGCAAATAAATTTCCTACCCGATGGCGATAATTAATGGGAATGTTAACGTGCGACTTACCTCGATGGTCCTGCGTTGCGTTCCGTAATTTATTATGAAAATTAACTAAATTATTGCCGATATTTCTTAAGCCGCCCTCGTAACGTGTACATACCTGAAATTTAAACGAATTTAATTAATACTATTGCGGTAATTATAAATAAATATTCGAATGTTTTTGCTTGAGTATATTCATCTTGTAATGTTATATACACAGTGAGTGTTGAATCTCTTATTAATAAAACTAATGAATATGTTGAATTATTCAACCACAAATGTAATTAATTTTCATTGTTATTAACAAAATTTGTTAATTTATGAATTTTAGTTCAAACATATGTAAATTACAATGAAATATATATGTATGACAATTAAAGCTTTTATACTGACGAACACACCAGAATACATATTTGAATCAAAGTGAGAGTTTTTTTTTAACTTTATTTCAAAACTTACAGAAATATTTTGATATAAAAAATGTATAATAAAAATTAATAATGAATATTAAAAAGAAACAAAACATTTTAAATAAAAGGCAAAAATACTATATGTTTCCAGGACTGCCAATCATCTGGGAAAAAAGATTTTTTTTATTTAAAAGCGGATAAAGAAAATAAGATTGTAACACATGGGCTGAAAAGTCCCGGCCCTAACAAAGAAAGCACAGTTTTTTTGGTTCAAAATTAGCTTTATTCATCAACGTAATCTCCATCAAGAGCAACGCAATCATTCCAGCGCCGCTCTAACATTTCAATACCACTTTTGTAGAATGATTTATCTTTTGCCTCAAAATAGGCCTCAGTTTCAGCGATAACCTCTTCATTCGTGCGAAATTTCTTACCGGCGAGCCTTTTTGTTCAGGTCTGCGAACAGCCAGTAGTCGCTGGGAGCCAAATCTGGCGAATACGGTGGATGTGGGAGCAATTCGAAATTCAATTCATGTAGTTTTGCCATTGTTTTGATTGACTTGTGACACGGTGCGTTGTCTTGATGAAACAAAAATTTTTTCTTTGCCATATGCGGTCGTTTCTTTGCAATTTCGGCCTTCAAACGCTCCAATAACGCTATATAATATTCACTGTTAATGGTATTTCCTTTCTCAAGATAGTCGATGAATATTACACCACGCACATCCCAAAATACCGAGGCCATAACCTTTCCAGCCGTTTGTTGTGCTTTCGGGCGCTTTGGACGAGGTTCACCAGTTGCTGTCCACTCAGATGACGATCGTTTTAATTCCGGAGTGAAGTGATGGAACCATGTTTCATCCATTGTCACATATCGACGCAAAAATTCCGGTTTGTTACGTTTAAACATGGCCAAACACTGCTCAGAATCATCAACACGTTCTCGTTTTTGGTCAACAGTGAGCAAACGCGGCACCCACTTTGAACAGAGCTTTCTCACAGTCAAATGCTTATGAAATATAAAGCCAACACGTTCTTTTGATCTTTACGATGTCAGCTAACTCACGCAACTTCACTTTTCGATTATTCAAAAGGATTTTGTGGATTTTTTTTATGTTTTCTGGTGTTGTCGCCTCATTTGGACGTCCACTGCGTTCTGCATCATCGGTGTCTCTACGACCACGTTTGAAGTCAGCAAACCAACGTTTTATTGTTGTTTCTGATGGAGCGGAGTCCCCATAACACTTTTCAAGCCATTGCTTCACTTGAACGGTATTTTTTACCATCAAGAAGCAGTGTAAAATTAAAACACGAAATTGTTTTTGATCCATTGTTTTGAAAATAACAAAAGTAGCGTCACTCTTAGCACAATAACTCACAAACTAATGAATAGAACATCATGAAATTTTAACAGCTGTCTTTTGAAGGTTAGTATTAACTGAAAAAAAGGTGACTGCAATAAAACTAGCGCCATCTATGTGTTAGGCCCGGGACTTTTCAGCCCATGTGTTACTAACGGACAAAGCTGATTTTTTGAGCTTGTTGAAAAATGTTTAATGAGGTCAGAGATACATTGAAATGTTGTAACAGCCTTATTTCTGGAAAACAAACTACATATTTCAAATCCAAAAGTGCCAAGATTATATGCCTTATCGAAAATTCATCAATCAAAATCAGTGATAGCATTTGTATCAGCAATTGATTCTCCAACATGTAACAAAATGGTTAGCAAGGGATTTCGAACATTTTCCTACCTGTTGTTTGAAAAATTCAACGCAATTCATAATAAGGTCGACAACATACTGTTATTGAAGAGAGAGGTCTTGGTATTATTTGACGTATCAACATTGTTTCCGAGTGTACCGATTTCGTGTGTCTTATGTCACCAAAAATAGTTATTTTCGTTAAACTGTTTCGATAACAAGATTGTTTCAGATAACATCTCTCTAACGAAATTATGCAATGAAAAAAAAAATTATTTCAGCTTAATAATAAATACAGTAAACCTCGGTTACAATATACCGGAGGGGACCTTAATAATCGGTACGTTATATAAGAAGTTTCGTTAAGAAAAATGAAAATATAATGTACCTACATATACATATGTAATTACAGTTTTATGGCTTTTATTAATTCTTGACAAAAATACACACGTCTTTTAATGCAAGCAAGAACAAAATAATAAAAAATTTCATTTTTAAAACTTAAAATCTACTCTAAAAATACACAAACAAAACTTAAAACTACTTTGCAAAAATGTGGTCAATGTTGACGCAGCAGCTGATTGGTATTAGTGACGTTATGGAGGAAAAAAGGGCTTCACAATGGCAACGGTCAAGAAAGTCAATTTGCTTTGGGACAACACGGAGCCATACACAGCAAAACGACTCTGCAAATAATTATTGAGATGGGTTGGAAGATTTTAAAGCACTCGGCGTATTCTCCAGATTTTGCTCCTTCGAATTTTATCTCTTCCAATCTTTGTAACCTCATCTGGCTTATAGCCGCTTCACATCCCTCGAGGAAGTCTTAAAAAAACCCCAATGACGAAGATTTTTTCGATCTAGAACTCGACAGTCGCTTGAAAGGTATAGAAACTCGAAAAAATATAAAAACGGACGGAGCAAAAATTCTCTCTCTCTCTCTCTCTCTCTCTCTCTCTCTATATATATATATATATATATATATATATATATATATATATATATATATATATATATATATATATATATATATATATATATATATATATATATATATCCCTACAGCTTTGTGATTATTTTCAATATTGTCATATTTCTGGTCATTGTCTTCCAGTCCTTAATTCCCTTCTTCCTCAGATCCTCCATGACAGCCTCTCTCCACTTGGTCTTCCCCATGCAATCTTCTTCACCCCTACTTTCTCCCATTCTCTATTCTATCTATTTGCCCCTTCCATTGCAGTCATATTTTAATTACTATCGCGTTTATTGTTGGATCCTTGAAACTATCATACATTTCCTCATTATACCTATTTTTTCCTTATATACCAGCCATTAATCTTTTTTCCTCCAGTTATCCTTCTGATTATTCTACATTCCAATCTCAGTTTCTAAATAGTTTCTTCTTTTCTTATTTCTTGTTTAGTGTCCATGTCTCACATCCATACATGCAGTTGGTCTCAATACTGTCTTAATTTGGTATTTCTGGATATGTATTTCTATCTTATTAGATGGTTCAAGGCTCCTGCACATCCGTTAGCTTAGATCAATCTTAGGTCTATCTACTCGTCTTCTTCACACTTGTTTGTTATCCTTACGCCAAAGTAGACAAATTCTTCCTTGGTTTCAAAAGTTATTCTTCCTAATTCTATATCCACTTCCACTTTCGAGAACTTTTCTTGTGTACTTTTTACTATCATTAGTTTACTTTTCTTTTGATTGATTTTTAAACCATACTAGTATGCTGTCTGCACTAGCCTTTTTGTAACTTATTTTAATCCCCTCTCACTTCTCGCAATTATTTATATATTGTCCACATAACTCATTATTTGATGGCTTCTGTAAAGAATGTGTCATTCCCTGTTCAGCTAACCCTTCCTAAGAATCATTTCCAAAACCCTTTCCTTAGGCCTGCCTTGTTCAGAAAATCTCCTGTCGTTTCTCCTTTTACACCTAGATTGTTGTTATCTCCACTATCATGACCACTAATCTCACTATTTTATAGGGTACTTCAAATTCTTTATCATTGTGGATCTCTTTACTGAATCATAGGCCTTACTAAAATCTATAAACAGTACCATTGCTGGAATTTTATATTCGTAACACGTTGTTAGTGTTTCTTTCATGACAAACACCTGGTCGACTATTCCTTTGTCCTTCCTATAACCATCCTGGTATTCCTCTATCTGTTGATCAATTATTCCTTCTAAACTCTTTTTAATTAATATCGCTACTATTACTAGTTTGATCTCCGTTTCGGTATAAGTATAATCGTGGCATTGTCCCAACTTGCTGGCATTCTTTCTACTCTCCATATTGTAATTATCATTTTGAACAGTTTTTGAACAGTGTTACTTTATAATCTCTTCTACCTCTTCTTTCATAGATTCTCCTATTTTTGCGTTTTCTTCTGTATCTATATCAGTTTGCTCATCAACATCCCCTATTAATATTTCCTCAAAATATTCTTTCCATCTCTCCTTCGTTCTTTTTTCATACCCCATCAGATTGCTCTCTTTATCTCTAATAAATGTTGTCTAATCTCGTTTACCTTTGCCCTTCTTCACCTCTCTGTAAAAATTTCTTATTTCCTTCCTAATCTAATTACTTTCTTAGCTCTTGCTCTCTGTTCGGTGTACGCTTGTCTATTCGCTTATGTTGGGTCTGAAGTGACTTCATTCTTAGTTTATTCCTTATTTCTATTTCATTAAGACATTCTTCATTGTACCAATTCTCTATCTGTTGTAATTTCTTTACGGGTATGACTCTTTTTGTAGATTTTTGAATAACTGTTTCCATCCTTCTCCAATCCCCTTCCAAACTTTGTAGTTCTTCCTGTTCAATTTCTTTAAAACATTTGACTATTGCTTTTTCATATCTCTTTTGAATTTCTATATTTTAGTTGTATATGTAGTTCCTCTATGTTATGCCGTTTTTTTCTTCGCCGATTTATTTTTCTTTTTTATTGCCTTATAACTTTACTTCCTCCAAACATAGGACAATTTATTTTTCATATCTCTTTTGAATTTCTATCTTACGTAGTTGCTCCATGTTATACCGTTGTTTTCATCGCCGATCTATTTTTCTTCTTTATTGCCTTCCAATCCCCTTCCAAACTTTGTAGTTCTTCCTGTTCAATTTCTCTAAAACATTGGACTATTGCTTTTTCATATCTCTTTTGATCTCTATATTTTGTAGTTCCTCCATGTTATGCCGTTTTTTTCTTCGCCGATCTATTTTTCTTCTTTATTGCCTTATCAATTTTTCCATTTATTTTCACAAGGAATAGTTTGAGTTTGCGTCGGCATCTCTACATGATTTCACATTTTTTATTACATTATGATGTTATTTTTCTACCATGACATGGTCTATTTGATTCGTATAGTTTCCTTTCCATCTGGTGAGATCCAGGTTCCTTTGTAAATATCATTTATTGCAAAATGAGTACTCATAATCTGCATGGCTTTTTTTCTTCTGAAAATTCGATACCCCTCCTGCCATTTTTATTACTTAACAGGCGTTTACTTTCTCCTCCCGTTATGGACTCTCTCCCTATCTTCGCATTAGAGGAGCGGAGAATGACAATATATGACATGCCAAATATAAATATTAGTCCTTGTCGATTAACAGCTACTATATTATGCAAATAAGTTCATTTTATACCCTCGTATCTCTTATAAAACAGATCTGCAAAATGCGATTACCATGAATTTGTTCCCATGTAAGACTAGTTTCCAATTATTTTCACTTGTTAACCTTACGTAACGGTCTTTAATCATCCCAGTCATCTTCAATAAATACGCGTACAGTCTCAAGGCAACCTACCATTTATTCAACTAATGAAATCTCAAAAATCTTTAATCAGCAGCCCACGCGAAGCTTCCAACACCCCAGCCCCCGGTCTCATCTCAGCTTTTCTCGCGAGCCAACTAATTATTCTAGCCTTTAATCTAAAGAGGGCACCACCGGCGAGGGTAATTGCGACGCGTGCAAACAGGTTGATGAGAGGGACGTGGGTGGGGTTATTGGCGCCCACCCGCCCCCTCTGTCAGCACAAATTCAATTAAAGTTCCGAGATCTGTTTGGTAATTAACGCGGGCAGAAGGGAAGAGTCGTTTGTCCCGTTTCAAACGCTAATATTGGTAGGTGATTTGATATGATTCGTACTGTCTTAAAACAAAAATAAAATCGTTTTACATTTTACCTTAGTTCTTCTGCTGCAATATTCCGTCGCTATATATAAAACACAAGTGGTCTAAAATCGATATAAATGTTACGTAACAATAGTACCATTTCATCGGTTCGAAGCCAATATGAGGGTGATATGGAGGACATATGACCCAATAATTCGTGTTTGACAAGGACGTTTCGTTAGATCAGAGATTTTTAAACTGGAAGTCGTGACAAAAAAAAAAAAAATATATATATATATATATATATATATATATATATATATATATATATATATATATATATATATATATATATATATATGAATAAATAGTACCGTAAAAATAATACCGATGAAATGGTACTATTTTTACGTAACATTTATACCGATTTTTAGACCACTTGTGTTTTATATATAGCGACGGAATATTTCAGCAGAAGAACTAAGGTAAAATGTAAAACGAATTTTTTCTTGTTTTAAGAGAGTACGAATCATATCAAATCACCTACCAATATTAGCATTTGAAACCGGACAAACGATTCTTCCCTTCTTCCGGCGTTAATTACCAAACAGATCCCGGAACTTTAATTGAATTTGTGCTGACAGAGGGGGCGGGTAGGCGCCAATAACCCCACCCACGTCCCTCTCATCAACCTGTTTGCACGCGTCGCAATTACCCTCGCCGGTAGTGCCCTCTTTAGATTAAAGTCTAGAATAATTAGTTGGCTCGCGAGAAAAGCTGAGATGAGACCGGGGGCTGGGGTGTTGGAAGCTTCGCGTGGGCTGCTGATTAAAGATTTTTGAGATTTCATTAGTTGAATAAATGGTAGGTTGCCTTGAGACTGTACGCGTTTTTATTGAAGATGACTGGGATGATTAAAGACCGTTACGTAAGGTTAACAAGTGAAAATAATTGGAAACTAGTCTTAAATGGGAACAAATTCATGGTAATCGCATTTTGCAGATCTGTTTTATAAGAGATACGAGGGTATAAAATGAACTTATTTGCATAATATAGTAGCTGTTAATCGACAAGGACTAATATTTATATTTGGCATGTCATATATTGTCTTTCTCCGCTCCTCTAATGCGAAGATAGGGAGAGAGTCCATAACGGGAGGAGAAAGTAAACGCCTGTTAAGTAATAAAAATGGCAGGAGGGTTATCGAATTTTCAGAAGAAAAAAGCATGCAGATTGTGAGTACTCATTTTGCAATAACTGATAGTTACAAAGGAACCTGGATCTCACCAGATGGAAAGGAAATTATACGAATCAAATAGACCATGTCATGGTAGAAAAATAACATCATAATGTAATAAAAAATGTGAAATCATGTAGAGATGCCGACGCAAACTCAAACCATTCCATGTGAAAATAAATGGAAAAATTGATAAGGCAATAAAGAAGAAAAATAGATCGGCGAAGAAAAAAACGGCATAACATGGAGGAACTACAAAATATAGAGATCAAAAGAGATATGAAAAAGCAATAGTCCAATGTTTTAGAGAAATTGAACAGGAAGAACTACAAAGTGTGGAAGGGGATTGGAGAAGGATGGAAACAGTTATTCAAAAATCTACAAAAAGAGTCATACCCGCAAAGAAATAACGACAGATAGAGAATTGGTACAATGAAGAATGCCTTAATGAAATAGAAAAAAGGAATAAATTAAGAATGAAGTCACTTTAGACCCAAACATAAGCGAATAGACAAGCGTACACCGAACAGAGAGCATGAGCTAAGAAAATAATTAGACAAAAGAAAAGACTTAGATAATTGTTTCCACAGGAAGGATATAAAAAATTTTTACAGAGAGGTGAAGAAGGGCAAAGGTAAACGAGATTAAACAACATTTATTAGGGATAAAAAGGGCAATCTGATAGGGTATGAAAAAAGAACGAAGGAGAGATGGAAAGAATATTTTGAGGAAATGTTAATAGGAGACGTTGATGAGCAAACTGGTATAGATACAGAAGAAAACGCAAAAATAGGAGAATCTATGAAAGAAGAGGTAGAAGATATTATAAAGTAACTTAAAAATGGTAAGAGCTCAGGGAAAATGGAATAGCAGGGGATAAGGAAATATGGAATAGAAAACATACGATTTTCAGGAGATGAGCTAAAACAAAAACTGTTCAAAATAATAATTACCATATGGAGAGTAGAAAGAATGCCAGCAAGTTGGGACAATGCCACGATTATACTTATACCGAAACGGAGATCAAACTAGTAATAGTAGCGATATTAATTAAAAAGAGTTAAGAAGGAATAATTGATCAATAGATAGGGGAATATCAGGATGGTTATAGGAAGGACAAAGAAATAGTCGACCAGGTGTTGGTCATGAAAGCCTAACACTAACAACGTGTTACGAACATAAAATTCCAGCAATGGTACTGTTTATAGATTTTAGTAAGGCCAATAATTCAGTAAAGAGATCCACAATGATAAAGAATTTAAAGTACCCTCTAAAATAGTGAGATTAATGGTCATGACAGTGGAGATAACAACAATCTAGGTTTAAAAGGAGGAACGACAGGAGATTTTCTGAACAAGGCAGGCCTAAGGCAAGGGATTTGGAAATGATTCTTAGGAAGGGTTAGCTGAACAGAGAATGACACATTCTTTGCAGAGGCCATCAAATAGTGGGTTATGCGGACAATATATAAATAATTGCGAGAAGTGAGAGGTGATTAAAACAAGTGACAAAAAGGCTAGTGCAAACAGCAACTAGTATGGTTTAAAAAATCAATCAAAAGAAAAGTAAACTAATGATAGTAGAAGGCACACAAGAAAAGTTCTCGAAAGTGGAAGTGGATATAGAATTAGGAAGAATAACTTTTGAAACCATTGAAGAATTTGTCTACTTTGGCGAAAGGATAACAAACAAGTGTGAAGAAGGCGAGGAGATAGTCCTAAGATTGATCACAGCTAACGGGTGTGCAGGAGCCTTGAACCATCTAATAAGATCAAAATACATATCCAGAAATACCAAATTAAGACAGTATTGAGACCAACTGCATGTATGGATGTGAGGCATGGACACTAAACAAGAAATAAGAAAAGAAACTATTTAGAAACTGAGATTGGAATGTAGAATAATCAGAAGGATAACTGGAGCAAAAAAGATCAATGGCTGGTATATAAGGAAAAAATAGGTATAATGAGGAAATGTATGATATTTTCAAGGATCCAACAATAAACGCGATAATAATTCAAAGATGACTGCAATGGAAGGGGCAAATAGATAGAATAGAGAATGGGAGAAAGTAGAGTGGTGAAGAAGATTGCATGGGGAACACCGAGTGGAGAGAGGCTGTCATGGAGGATCTGAGGAAGAAGGAAATTAAGGACTGGAAGACAATGACCAGAAATAGGACAACATTGAAAATAATCACAAAGCTGTGGGGTAATATATATATATATATATATATATATATATATATATATATATATATATATATATATATATATATATATCGTTACTTTTTATGTATGTATATAGGAGGGTAATTGCGGCGCGTGCAAACAAGTTGATGAGAGGGGCGTGGGGGACTTGAGACAGTTTGGTAATTAACATCGGAAGAACGGAAGAATCGTTTATCCGATTTCAAATGTTAATATTGGTAGGTGATTTGAGATATGATTAGTACTCTATAAAAAATTTTGTTTACATTTGACCTTAGTTCTTCTGCTGCAATATCCCGTCGCTATATATAAAACACAAGTGGTCTAAAAATCGATATAAATGTTACGTAAAAATAGTACCATTTCATCGGTTCGAAACCAATATGAGGGTGATATGGAGGATATATGACCCAATAATTCGTGTTTGACAAGGATGTTTCGTTAGATCAGAGATTTTTAAACTGAAAGTCGTGAAAAAAAAACACACACACACATGGACAGCTGCGAATATCTCAAAATAAGCAGCCCCGAACCAAGGCAACAAACTAAATCAGCTTAGCGTCTGACTTGAATCATCAAGCGGTTGAGTGGTCAGCGTCTGTTCACCAGTGGTACGGCTGAGATTTTAATTCTGGAACTAACCCCTTCAGTCTTAACCTCTGAACCGTCAAGGTACAAGATGAAGCTTTCTAGTAATTACAAAATTACCCTAGGAGGTAAACAATCCTATGCCAGCTTTGCTGGTACAGCCGGACTTTCGGATTCTGGGGCGTCCGGGCTGAAAGGCAAAATCTTTCAGAGGGAGGCGGAGACCTTTGGCCAACGTCTGAAAAAGAAAACAAAAACTTTCTTTGGAATGGTAAATATCAACTCTCTCCTGTGCCCAGGAAAACTACACGAATTTGGGCGAACACTGAATCAGTAAAAAATCCAAATTATAGCTCTGCAAGAAACCAGGTTGACAGATGATAACACCTTGGACTTCGGCAACTACAGACTGTTTAAAAGTAAAACGGACAAGAGAATACTCAAAAATACACCACATCTCGGTGTTGCTTTCGCTATCTCAAGAAACATTCTTGGTTTTATAACTAATGTCCAGCCAGTAAATAATCGACTTATCACACTATCCCTCAAGTGTGCTAACAAAAACTATACATTTGCAATGCACACCTCCCAGTTAACGAGGAAAATAAATCTAATCCTGAAAAAGTAAATAAGTCCTGGGAAATTCTGGAAAAGACTATTTCTAAAATTCCCTCTAACCATGTAAAAATCCTATTGGGTGATTTCAACGCCGAACTAAGGAAAGAAAGAAAGTACAGACAAACAGCCGGCAGTTTCCCAGTTCATAAATGGACTAACCATAATGGCAGAAGATTTGTTGAATTATGTTGGCAGTTTAATCTAAAAATAATGTCAACCCATTTTAAGAAGAAAATAACAAGACAAAAGACTTGGAGATGCCCAAACACGTACATGGGTGAATTTCAAATTGACCATGTTGCCATTTCGTACCCCAATTATAAAGAGATTTTAAATGTTCAAGTCAGGAAAGGAGTAACATTGACACGGATCACTACTTGACTTGAATCAAACTTGGCTTACAACCTCGAAAACTTATTTAAAAGGGACTGCTAATACCAAAGTTCGACCCGACGAAAATAAAACCAACCCTAACAGAAGAGCTTGATAACCAACCAGCACAGAACTGGCAAGAATTGAAACAAAAAATTATTAAAACAGCCCTAAAGTTGGCCCCTTTACAAAAACGTAGAAAACATCCGTGGTGGGATGAAGTATGCGAGCAAGCAGTATTAAGTCGAAGTACAGCATTTAAAGAGTGGAACAGTCAAAAAATAGCAATAAACTGTAACTTCTTTTTGGAAGTAAGAAAAGAAACATCGAAGCTAATTAGACAAACTAAAAGAAAATATGAAAACAATCAACTTCAAATCAATGAAATAGAAAAAGGTTTCCAAAAAAATAAAACCCGAAATTTTTACAAAACATTTAAAATTAAATTAACAGGCTGTCAACCCCAAAGTCTTTGCTTCCAAAAGGAAAACGGACAAATAGCTCTAAATAACCAAGATAATTGTAAAGAACTTGCGAAATATTTTGTACAACTACTAAACTGTCTTGAGCCCTTAAACAGATTACCAACACTAAACCCTGGACAAACAAACCCAGATTCATTACCACCGAATGAAGATAAAATACTTAGTCAAATCAAGCGACTTAAAAATAACAAAGCTCCTGGTGAAGATGAAATCGCTGCTGAACTTTTCAAATCCGCTGGTCCAGGTACAATCAAGGAAATAACAAAAATTCTACAAGAAGTTTGGCGAACCGAAGTGATTACGGAAGATTGGAAAGCTGCTCTCATCCATTCACTACATAAGAAAGGAGATAGAACGGATGTAAACAACTATGGAGGGATATCTCTTCTCCCAGTTTGTTACAAGATTATATCTCAATGTCTACTAGACTGACCACAGGGACAGTTAGAACCTAAAATTGGTGAATATCAAGCAGGTTTTCGACCGGGCAGATCCTGTCCTGAACAGATTGTGAATTTAAAGTTGATCCTAAGACACCAAAAACTGTACAATAAAAATCTCGTCTGTACATTTGTGGATTTCAAAAAAGCATATTATTCTATTGACAGCGAATCTTTATTCCAAATCTTGAAATAACAAGGACTAGATCTGAAAACTCTGGCAATTATTAAAGCTACACTAACTAACACAAGGTCAAAAGTTAAATTCATGGGTGACATCTCAGAGCCCTTCGAAATTAAAACTGGAGTGAGACAAGGGGATGGACTCTGGCCACTCTTATTTAACTGTGTTGTAGAAAAAGTAATACAGGAGTGACGTGAAAAAAAATTGGCCCTTAATATTGACCAGCCCATTAAACTGGGGAGAACCAACATCAAAATTGATTGTCTGGCGTTCGCTGATGATCTAGCAATTTTGGCTCAAGATATATTAACGGCACAAAAACAGATTGATATCCTAAAAGA
Organism: Cosmopolites sordidus; assembly: GCA_031761425.1. Classification (NCBI taxonomy): domain Eukaryota; kingdom Metazoa; phylum Arthropoda; class Insecta; order Coleoptera; family Curculionidae; genus Cosmopolites; species Cosmopolites sordidus. The sequence goes on along the minus strand of JARFXV010001458.1, from coordinate 41,354 downwards.
AACAGCAGAAAAGGTAGGACTGCAAATTTTCTTTGAAAAGACACAATACATGACCTGCAACAGATTAAGAATACCATTTCTAAAAACAAAACATGGTAACATCAGACGAATCTCACAATTTAAATATTTGGGTGAAATAATCATAGAAAACGGCTTGGAAAAAGCGGCTAATAAGGGTAGATGTCAAAAAATTGAAACTGCAACTGCAGACTTACACAAAATATATGCAACAAAAAATACATATTAAAAACCCAAAACTGAGACATTACAACACAGTTATTAAGCCAGAATGTCTATATCGGGCAGAAACGCTAATTTTGAATAGAAAGCGAGACATCGAGGTGATTGAAAAGAAGGAAAGAAAAATCGTAAGAAAAATCTTAGGCCCCAAACAAATAAATAGCACAACTTACCGACTTTGAGAAAACAAAGAAATCAAACAATACACAGATATACATAGCGATATGAGAAAAAGAAGACTTAAGTTTTACGGACACATAATACGGATGAATCCGAGTAGGCTAACCAGACAAATAGATTTAAGATCAACCAATATTGTATAAAGTAAAATTCAGGATACAGGCTGCTTCAGACACAAGATTAACGTTTGGGAGGTTGGCCAGAGAGAAAAATTTAGGAAGACTGGAACAACTTGGTCTGATGAAAGAAACAAAGCTTATAGCGAAATGAAATCAGTATAGGAAGGCTAACAACAGCAAACGCCTCTAACTGTACTTCGCGTGGTCCATTAGGGCCCATACGTGAATAGTAATAATGTATATATATATATATATATATATATATATATATATATATATATATATATATATATATATATATATATATATATATAAATATATATATATATATATATATATATATATATATATATATATATATATATATATATATATATATATATCACGGGCGTAGCCAAGGCGGGGGGGGGGGGGGATCAACCCCCCAAAATAAGCCAAATAATAGCTAATAATATACCGAAAAAATACGAGTAGTGAAGAGAGTTAAATTATTACATTTGAATTGAATACATATCCGAACTAGTGGATATTGCGCACAGTAACGCCGTCTCTGGTCGAGTAGTCGAACTATTTTGTATCGTATGGAAACTTAGCGTTGTTTCACAATTTTTGTTGTTTTATTTACTTCAAAGTAAAAAAAAAGCAATAAAAATCCAGCAAAGCTGACAAATAAACTCGGCACTATTCCCAAAATATCCCGAACTCCAAGATTCTAATCAGCGGAAATTCTGCACTGGGTCAAGGCCTATTGCTGCACTGTCGACTGCTCTCGAAGGTGGTCGGAAGGAGAAGAGATAGGAGAAGACCAAAAATGGTTCCTTCCAAAATCAAGCCCGCGAAGTAATTTTGTAGCTCTCCGCTAGAGTACTGCCAATCAACCAAACTACCAGTACCGTACTGAGATGAATGAAAGTGAGTAAAAAGTGTTTTGTAGTGATTCCAGGAAGATAAACTAAACTAAAATAAAGATAAACTAACGAAACATGGTACCGACCCTCTGCCTAAGCCTAATCAAATATGAGCAAGAAAATACGTAATCAACTCTTACAAATTCTCGATACGGTCGCAACAAAGTACGGCCCTGTATCCCGACTTACTACACAGTACCGGATATGCAAAATAACCACGCACCAGGCTCGACGCAAAATGTACTCCATTTCAGTACCTTTTCAGTACCTTCGCCAAAATGGCAAAATATGGAAAGTCTAAGTAACTGAAATTCCAACACAATACAACCAAACCTGGTAAGCAAATATAACCGTAACATTACCCCAGAAGAAAAAAAAATGGAAGATTTTTTTTTTTTTGCCTAAAGACCACAATAAGTTATCATAAGTACCAACAATAATATCCTAAAATTATCCTAATATTTATACAATTTTTACTTATCTTATACAACTAACTAACATCTAAATAAGGCTTTATATCTTTTACATTCCATTTTCCTTTTGAAATACCCTGCACGTCCTCCAATTCATAAACATTTACGCCAAGTTTTGTCTTTACTCTATATGGACCCGTAAATTTTTTTTCCCAACTTTGCTGCATAGTTCTTACTAGCATCCGAGAGATGATATTCCTTTACTGTCCCTTGAGACGTAATACCACGAACATTAAGCTCGTATTCAAGTTCATCCTTAGTTAAACGGTCTGGTTCGATTTTAAACAGTTTTTTTAAATATGATATAAAAAATAAATATTTCGAAAGATAACAAATATATGCAGCAAAGTGTGAGCAGAATAAATAGATAAATGCAATAAACAATCAATAATATTTATATATATTTTACTTTTACCAGTCGATGACTTGATGAAATTCTAATGATCGGGTTAGCGATACTACTGGAGTAGATAACCAGGACTTCTTAATGAGGCGTTGTGTCGATGGGCAGCAGAGTACTCCAAAGGATACTGGAAATTTCGTTGGGCGCCAAAATGGCAAAATATGGAAAGTCTAAGTAACTGAAATTCCAACACAATACAACCAAACCTGGTAAGCAAATATAACCGTAACAATATATATTATAGGTTTCCGTTTATTTATTATCTGTTTCCGCTATTTCAGTGTAAAAAATCTTAGTATGACAAATCCAGGAAATATTAATACTTCACCCGTTTTATATAACTCACGCCTTCCATATCATTAAATCAGCAAGCCGCTTTCAACTCAACTGATTACAAAATGTATCATAACCGTATTTTATCATTATGAGATTGGCGTTGCATGTCTCTATTTATAATAAAAGTGTCACATTCACGTGCCTATTTTGATTATATATTACCATCTATCTGACCACAGATTTAATCTTATCGTTTTCTATTGTAATTTTTTATTGGAGTTTCCTAATTTAATATACAGTATCCCCTATAAGAATTGAATATATAATTTAAATGTTTTTTTTTCATTTATAGAACGTTTAGAGTTAATCAAGTCTTGTATAATAGAGAACAAAAAAATAAATGCTACGATATAAAGGGATACCTTTTATTAGTCTAATGTTGTAATTATTATATACTTTCTGATGGTGTCACGTATTGGTAAAGAAATTCATAATGAATATGCTTATTCATTTAGAATATTTTTTCCAGTTTCGTTCGAAATCTTCATTAAAGTTTTTTTTTGCAAATTTTAGCCGCTGCTTTAAATTCTGTTTACTTAAAAACGGTAATTTCTTGGCAATTCTACCGTATAGATTCTTCTGTCGATTCTTAAGTTGTCTTATGGTTCTGGTGTTAGACTTAGGTCAATATTTTTTTATAATGACAGTGGTAGTAAAAGGATCCTTCCAAGCTTCGTGTACACTACGATTATCCATTTCTTCTCTTTGCTGAGTACTTATGGGTCACATATAATTCTTTCAAAATTTTAGCAATCACACATGGTGACCGTTTGATTACATTGTAGTGAAATACAAACCGTTAGTAGGACATAAATTCTTTAAGAAGATAAGCAGCAATAAAATGTTCTAGTTATATCTAACTAAAGGTTAGTTAGTTTTAGCGTATTATATTATTTATTATAGCATACATTTTAAATGAAAACTTGCTTTTAAAAGACTTACTACCCTTGTTTTAACTGTTGTCAGTACATATATCATAGATTAAGTCTTATAACATTGCAGCTTTGTAAAGTTACTTGTTATAACACTATGTTGCACTGTTCAAAGCAAAACAAATGATGAAAGTTCTAAATCTATCAGAAACAGAATTATCGGAAATAGAGCTGTCACGACCTTGGGCTACGATAAAACCACAATTAACTTCCCCAGTCGGAAAACGTTCTAAATCCAAAAAACAACCCATTTTAATTGAATTACCGATACGGGGCTGCCGGCAGTACAGTCACGGTCGACGGCGGTACCTCAGACACGACCACCGTTCGATCGGCAGAGGAAGGATAACAAAAAGAACAATAAGAAGTGGTAGCGGCACAAAGAAAAAAAACCGTCCGTTTGAGTAAACAGGCGACGTTGAATATCGCCGAGAATCAAAGGGGAATCGAGTTACGCCGCAAGATGGACAAAAACACTAAACACTTCATCGGATATCGGACAGATTAAGATGCGAACGACGGATGACGTTTCTGTTTTCTACAGGTCGATTTGCGGTTTCATGAGACATACATGGAAGGACCGTGGTTAATGTACAAATGCATATAATAATTGATATAAGACATATTACCAAATTTACTGGAAAACAAAAAAACGTAATATGTCTTGCGTAATGATAAAACAAAAAACAATTGACAACAATTGAAAAATCTAGAATGAGGAAGTTCAAAGCATCTATTATGGCATTCTGTAAAACTCCTAGGTATGGAACCAGTTACAAAGGAGAGTCAAACATAAACCGGAATTTTACTATTGCTTGCCTCAGCCAATCACGAGCGGGCTATCAGTGTAGGTCATTGCAGTGCAATGTATTCGAAATATCAACTCGGTTGAAGGTTCAGTATGGGGATGACACCCTGTCTAAGACCCAAGTGTTTGGTTGGGTCAAGAAGTTTAAGAGTGCTCGAAAAAGTGTGGTAAATGTAAGTGATAATCAACGCCCAGGTCAAGTGTTCACAAAACACTTCAGATCAAAAATAGCGATTAAGAAATGGGGAAGGAAAGACGAAACCTGCCCTGTAAAAGCCAAGACCTGTCTCTCAGCCGGATAGGTTCTGGCGACCGTTTGTTTCGACTGAAAAGGAGTTTTGGTGATTGATTTTCTACATAATCGACGTATGGTTAATGCTGCTTACTACTGCCAGCTGTTGGAGGCAACAAAATTCGCTTACAGGAGCAAAAGATGCGGTGTCTTTATCAGAGACGTCCTCCTTGTCGCCATGTCAAAAATTCACGAATTGGGATTCGAATTGTTTGACCATCCACCGTATTCACCAGCTCTGACCTCCAGCGACTTTTTTTTATCTCGGCTAAGCTCAGTTTCGCTCAAAAGACATACATTTTCATCGAATTAGGAGGCCATTACAACCATAAAGGACTATTTTACAGAACCAGATGTGAACTACCATTTGGACAGATTAAAGTGATGGGAACATCGCTGGGTGATTTGTATATATTTACATGAAAACTATGTTGAGAAATAAAACAGAATTTGACAAAAAAAAACTTGTTTCTATGTGAAGGTGAAAACTTTTCAGACTACCCTCGTGTACCCAGCTTCAAAACGTTAGACATATTTGAACAATTATTTTTTGAAGCATTTTAAGGCTGATTTTAAGTTAAATTGAAGCCCTTTCTCAAAATCTTTTTCAATAAGAAAAAAACTTATATTTTTTATTTTTTAATGGATTTTAAACGCATCAAAATGTTAGACACACCCTTAGTTGTACGGAAAGAGGAATGTTAATAAGAGAAAATCATAAACAAACAACATTTCATTATCTTGTGGCATTTCTACTATATTATTTGTAAATTGTCTTGATCCACCATAAAGTAACCGTGAAAGCACCATCAAACGCTTGCTGACGTTTAGAAAGCGACTGAAAAAAATTAGCAATTACGTGGAGCAGGGAAAAAACACCTGCTTTTGAATATTTTTAAGATTGTCCAAAAGCCCACTTGCAACTTTTCATCAATAAAACACATTTAAAAGAAATACATAGAAGATGAGAAACGTGGTTGAAGTGAATGTCAAGGAGCTTCCAAATGTTAAAAATTGGAAACGCAAAGCAGAAGGCAGAAAAAATTGGTGGTAAAAATTGATAGTGGCCACGATACGGGCTGCTGCGCTATCAAAAAAAAGATACATTGGGACGGGAACTGTTACTTCATCCACCTTATTGACTCGATGTTGTACCCTCCTGCATTAAATAGTGAGATACTATTGATAAGAATGATTAATATATTATTCATTAATCACAAAAAAATAGGAAAATATTATATTAAAATCACGAAAAAAAACGACATTATTTTCCGCTCCAACAAATATAATCTAATTTTATAATTTTAAACCGATATTTATAAATCGAATTGGATTTTCATAATGAAATAAAAATCAACTACCATGGAATTATTTAAATCGCAAACGTATAATATTTCCAATCGCATGTCGTTTTGAAAAAAGGGGTTGAAAGCATAAAATAAACAAAACAGATAAATACGCTTGATACAAAAGAGTTTTTTTTAACTCTGTGCACGTGCAGGTTCACAAAATTATCAGAAAATAGCCCTTCAATGTGTTTGAAACGATTTCAGTTGCATTATCTCGTGAAATATTTAAAAGGACAAACGATTTACTGTCGATTGTGTAATGGAGAAACAATTTAGAATACTTTTCCTTTTTGATACAAAATCCATGTTGTTCAAGTGACGTTTGCATACTATTTTAACGATTAACCTGAATTGTTTGCGAAATGCTTTCAGAATATGCGGCCAAGAAACAGGCGATTTTGAATATCATATTTCTCTAGCGTTTTTTGGGCTGGGGTAGTGCGACTACATTAAATCCAAATATTCATAAAGCAAGGAAAATTCATTCGCGCTCCACGTATAATCCGTTTCAAGATATTTCGTTGCTCTTCGGCAAAATGTTAATTGTCCCAGTAAATCTCTTTAAAAATATTCCTAGTTTCTTAAAAGGCGCTAGAGCGTTTAACTTCTGAATAATTTTGGAAAAAATAAAATATTGTTAAATTATGATTAAATTATTATTATTATTCTGTATGACTAAAACATTGTTTATTGGTTTGTGTATTTTTAATTAATTAGTACAATAAAAATAAATTTATCTATTAGTACAATAAAAATTAGTAAGTAAGATTTAATGGAGGTCGCATCGGTAACAGTGACCATTTAGCGACCGTATTATATTGTTGAAGAAGGCTGTTAGTTCTTAAAGTAGAGATTTAGGCGATACAGTTAGTGTTGGGGGATGTTACTCAAGCTTGTGAGAATGAAGTAGACTGATTGGAGGACTCAAGATTGAAAGCAAGGAGAAGAGAGAGAGAATGATGCTATTGTTGGAAAGGGATGGACTATATCAAGTCTATGATGGATATATCTCTCAGGTATGAGAGAAGCAAATCGAGGTTGTCTAACCGAAGGAGTGATTTCAAATCGTTTGAGAGGTTGTAATGTGTCCTGATGTTAGTGAAGGCGCGACATTCCTTTAGGACGTGCCGGACAGACTGGGGGTCACCGCACTGAGAGCAGCTGGGAGGAGGTTCAGACCTCAAAGGATATTGATGAGTAATAGCACTGTGTCCCGATCTTAATCTGAACCAAATTGTGGATATTCTTCTGGAAGGGAATGACGGAAAATTGTTGGTATAAAAGTTTGTTTTAATTGCTTTTAATTTATTACAACCTTCCAAAGAGTTCCAACTACTTTGTATCTCTTTTCTAATAAGATATTTGGTGAATGAGTTGAGATCAGAAGATACTATAGTGGGACAAGGGGATCCTATAGTGGAGGCTATTTTAGTCTCAGTGTCCGCTCTTTCATTTCCCGTAATACCACAATGGCCAGGAACCCATACAAATCGAAGAGAGGAGCCAAGGGCCAGAATATCTTCAATGAGGTTTAGGCAAAGCGATGCGATTGGATGTTTGTTTGACCCTTTTTCTAATGATCTTAGTGAGTTAGCGGAGTCCGAGCAGACTACCCACTTGGAAGGAGGTTGAGTATATATGAATGAAAGGGATTTTTCCATGGCTAGGTTTTCTGCAGTCAGAATACTGGATTGGGAGCTTAATCGATAGTGGGAGACCAAAGTGGGAGTAAAGGAGCCTTGTGAGTAATATACGAATGCGGATCCCACTCCGGAGCTAGATTTAGAGCCATCTGTAAAGATAATGTTAGTCGGGAGAAGTGTATTCAAGATAGAACGGAAGAGATGTTTGAAAGTAGATACTGAGGTTTATCATATTGGAGCAGTGAGAAGTCAAAAGGAATGGAATCAAAGGACCATGGAGGGTATTTTGAAGGAGTAATTGGGTAACAGTCTAGAGGGGGGAGATTGAATTTGTCCTTGAGTGATGTAAATGAGTGAAGCAAGCTTGGCGAGGATGAAGTTCTGGAGTGAAGTGATGAGTTGCTGGGAGTCAAGGGATTAAGGAGAGTATTGCCTTGGGGAAGAAATGGCCAGGAGGCCAAACTGTAGCAATAGTTCATAAGAAGTTGGGTACGCCGATACGACAAGGGTTCTATCTCTGCTTCGCAGTGGAGGCTGGTGACAGGGGTAGTGCGGAAAAGACTCAGGGACATTCTGATAGCAGAATTTTGAATTGGATCAATCAGTTTAAGATAAGAGGCTGGAGCAGAATGGTATACAGTACAGCCATAATCTATCAAAAATGTGGAACGCTTCACGATTTTGCGTGTCATTCTTGCGCAGGGGCATTGCTAATCTTCTCTGTATCGTTCCAATTTTAGTATATGTATCGCCGAAGCGAGTACGAATAAAAATTATAACTTAAATTTTATTATATATTTAATTCCGTTTCGCTCTCACTGTTCCTTTGATCTACATTAATAATACGTGGTTCTATATTATAAGTAAATGATACATAGGAATCTTCTATTTTAATAACATGGTTAATCGAATTTATTCAAGTTTCTTTAGGAATATAATCTACAACCTTCCTAATTAATGTTGCAACACTGGCATTTAGAGAAATATTTTCTGCTCTAACATTAAAAATACAGTAGTATGGGGAAAGGCGTACAACCGTATGCCCCATATCGGCAGCAATGGTATCACTTATTCATTTTTAGTATTAAATGTCTTTAATATTTCTAAAAGAATTTTTCTATTTCTTATTCTTAATAAACCTCAATATATATATATATATATATATATATATATATATATATATATATATATATATATATATATATATATATATATATATATATATATATATATCTATATACAGGGTGTTAGCTAAACATGCGGCAAAAATTAAAGGGGTTATTTCTTGACTTATTCTAAGAATATTTTGTTGTATGATGATTTTTGAAAAACCCCTTTGTTTCGAAGGTACAGGGTGAACAAAATTTACGACATTAACAACATTTTATTATCAAAAAGTACATGTAAACTTGCTCAATCTACAATAAATGTTCGAAATGACTTCCTCCAGCCTTCAAACACACCAGTGTCGTTTCTAATTGAGTTACACTCAGCAATTATCCGATTTCGCAAATCATCCAAATTCTTCAATGGAGTAGCGTAAAGTAATGACTTCAGATATCCCCAGAAGAAATAATCCAGGGGGTTTAAGTCCGGCTATCGAGCAGGTCATGCGTGTGGTCCACTTCGACCAATTCAGCGATATCCGTATGTTGCTGTTAAAAAATGCAAAAAATGCACGAGCAACCAAACTGAAATGCACCATCGTGCATAAATAATATTTCATGCCTTGTTGTCAATGGTACATCTTCCAGAAACTCAGGCAGCGTTGCTTCCAAAAAGTTGCGATACACCTCGCCAGTAAGTCTTTGTGATAGAAATACCGGTCCAGTTAGATAGTCACCTACAATTCCAACCCAAACATTAAACGAGAACTGATGTTGAAAACGATCTTCGCATGCCTCATGCGGACATATGGTTATTATGAAAATTCATTATTGCGTTTCTTGCGAAAGTGGCTTCATCGGTGAAAAGAATTTGTGTCAGGAATAAAGGGATGTGAAGTAAAGTTTGCACTATCCTTTGACATAATGCAATACGTGGAGGAAAATCAACAGATAGTAGTTCCTGAACGCTGAATGTTGGTATGGATACAATTGAATGTGGTATGGATACAACAAATTGTCCTTAAGAATTTTCCAACCTGTCCAGTGACTCACATTCAAAGTATTTGCAATTTTTCGCGTAGAACTACCAGGCTCTTCTGCTATAATGTCCAGCACATGCTGTTCCAATTGTACCGTTCTTACAGTCAGTGATCTTTCAGATGCTTTAGTTCGTTTTAATGTGCCTGTTTCACGAAGACGTCGATGAATGTTTTCGAAGATTTTTCGGTCAGGGACAGTAAGAGCTGGAAATCGTTCACCGTACAATCGCCTAGCTTGTAATGCATTGCCATCAGCAAGTCCATGCATGAAGTGCATGTCAGTCATCTCGGCGTTTGTATACATTATGATAGAAGACTTCACTCACTATTTAAGACGCGTCAAACAGCCAAACGTCACTCACTATATGTAAACAAATGCGACGGATGAAATCCACTTTTTTGCCGCATGTTTACCTAACACCCTGTATATATATATATATATATATATATATATATATATATATATATATATATATATATATATATATATATATATATATATATATATATATATATATATATATATATAGAAAACTACATCTTAGTTTTTTTTCAGATAATAAATATAAAGACGGTAATATCGATACTGACGATTAGTAACGCCCCTATGAGAATAACAAAGTACTTGGGGTAACTGTATAGAGCGTTTCCAATCGATGAAAAGATTTTAAATGAATGAGAAATAGATTCCACATAAATTGAACCGGAATACTAAGTACGACCGTGTGAATCGATTTGTTTTGATTGAAGATAACGTTGGATTCGAAAGTCTTTATAAAGGGTAAACAGTATATATTACAGTTTTTTAATTTATTATAAATTAAATTACCTATTGCATAGATACTACGTTAAAATGAAACATAACAAAAACCGTTTAAAGTGGCTTTTTTTTTAAGATCAGGACTTTTTGCTTGTTTGTTTACTTTATATTTCTGTATGTGACTGCATAAAGTGTAGTAAAATAAAAGGTTTAAATAAAAGTTTTGTTTTCAAACTCGTTAGTTTGATTTTTAAAAACGTTTTATTTAACACCTTTTTACAATATTAAATAAGATTTTTGTTTGCGAATGACAGAGATACACTACTGTTAAACGTTCTACAACAATTGACTGAAAAATCCTTGAAGGATATATTTATACAAATAAAAATGCTGAGTTGACAAATGTATTCGTTCTAGAACGTTTTGATCGTGAGAACAACACTACGTGACTAAATATGTTGACGGTGCTGTTCCTGGGTGCAGGTGGTTGTATTCTGATATGTTTGTTGTTGCTGAGTTGGCGAATCATCCATGCAGGTGGCTGTAATTGATATGGTGATTCGGCCGACGTTGCATTACGTGGGATATAACTCCTCCCACCTTAGATGAAACATATCCTATGGTTCTTGTTTCATCCGTCTAGAAGTCGATTTCTTCTACGGGGGCTGCTTGATTGTTGCGGCTTTTTGATCTTAACTTCTGTATACAATATCTATATATAAAATAGAGTATAATGATTAATAAACATATATAGATTAATATGGTCCAGAAGCTAGTTCGATTTATATAGATGGTATCGGAGAGCTCGATGAGGTCTTCCTTCTGTCTTTTTAATTGGGTTTGTATTTCATCGTTGGCCTTCAAATTGATTGAATTTAAATTGATCGATGGTGGATTGAATATCGATACTTGTCCTTTGGCCAACGTCCAGTTTAGTTTTGGTAGGTTGATTTCTTGATATGACAGGTAACTTGGTTTATAGGTTTCCAATGTTATTGAACCTATATGGATTTTGCAGTTGGGTTGCATTTCCATAAGGTACGAACCATATAGAGGGTAGTTGTTTTCTGTGTTTTCACACGTCACTTTGGATAGCTTTTCTTCAGGAAGGGTGACTATCCATTGATTGTCCATGATTTTTGTTACTTGTATGTCATATATATTGACGTTAAAGGGGTGGCAGAAAGTAATATTTTTCTGATGTTTTAACAATTGCACAGCACAAGGGTTAATTGTTTCTAGTGGCTTACTTAAGGCATTTTTACACAAGAACTGTTTATTCAAGGTTTCTTCACATTGTTTATCCTGGTAGGAATATTTCTTACTGCTGAGTGCGAGGTAAGGTTTTAAAGGGATGTTAACCAGGAAAGTTCCATTGTTGGGAATTGGTAAAGGATAGAGGTGATAATATTGGTATATTTCAGGCTCTACCAATGGAAGTTCTAGTATGAATGTTATTTCGTATTCTTTCGAGAAACTTTTAATTTCAATTATTTTTTCGAGTTCGAGGACATTTTGCAATTCACTAGTTAAGGGTAGTTTATCTGTATTTAAATGTTTTTCAAGATTTTTTATTTCTGAAAGTAATTCATTAGGATTTACAATTGAATTATGTAATACATTAATTTTAGAAAATGTAATTGCTGTTTCGATATTACTAAGCAAATTATATATTGATTGATACAACATTGTGATTTGAGTGATTGTTGTGTGAATTAGCATATATTGATGATCGTTTGTTTCATGAATAGTGATTGTTTGTATAGTTTCCTCGATATGTGATATGCGAGTTCTTAATATCTGTTGATTATGTGTTAAGTTAGCCATTATGTTTTTGATATTTTCAGAAGTTTTACCTAATAAGGTTATATGATCAATTAAACTTAATTTTAATTTGTTTTGATTGCCTTGTAGTGCTCTGATTTTGTTATCAATTAATTCTGCGTCATTCTGGTCAAGGTTTCCGGTGATGCACTTAATTAGTGATCCAAAGGGGTTTAATAATCCTCTTTTAATTCTTTTTGTTGTTTTATAGGGGATTATTTGGTTAATTAGGTTTTCTATTCTTTCTTCAAGAGTGCGGGTTGAAACAAGTGTATTATGATATTCCGAGTTATAGTCGCTATTGTTGTATAATGCGTTGAGAAGAATTCTTGAATTGAATTTAAGTGATTCGAATTCTGTTATTACTGGATTTAAGTTGACGTTTTGTATAAATGTCCAATAATTTGATACGATTTTTGCGGTACCTTTTTGGATGGGTAGTATTCCTGGATAGTTATTAAGGTTGTTTATTTTTATTCCAATTCCGAGTGTGAGGACGGTACAGGTCCATCTGTAACAACGGGTTTTATCTTAGTCTCGTTGATATGCACGGTTTCCTTCTTTTTTGTTTTTGGATTTTCAATTTCAATTTTATTGTTTTCAAGTACTTTGGTTAGAATATAAGGGCCTAAGTACTTGTTTTTTGTTTTTATTGACCTTTGATCATTTTTCTTATAGATTAAAGAGCCTAGTTGTATTTTTGCTTGGTCCTTTTTTTCATTAATTTTATTAATGATGGTCTCTTTGCGCTTTTTCGATTCTTCAGCGACTTGGTCGTATAAAATTCTCGTTTTTTCTTTATGACTTTGTAAATATTCCGTATATGCATGGGTTGGAACTAAATTCATAGGATCTCTTGAATTTGTATGACCTAATACAAGTTCTTGGGGTGTGTAATTTGTACTTGAATGGATGGTGTTATTGTATGCAATAATAGCATATGGCATTAAGCTTATTATCTCTGAATTTAGGTCTGTTTGTCTTAAGATTCTTAGGTGTTCGATTAGGGTAGAATGTAGACGTTCTACTGGTGAATTTGATTCATGATGGTGAGGTGTAGTAAAATGAATATTTATATTGTGTGTCTTTAAAAGGTTTTTTACTACTTCATTTTTAAATTCAAGTCCATTGTCAGATATTATACAATTAGGTGTACCTATGAACGAAAAGTATTTAACTAGTTGTTCACAACATGATATGGCGTTTCCGAAATATGGAAGGGCTTGTCCAAATTTTGAGAATTTATCTAAGAGTGTTAGAAATTTTTCTTTTCCGATTGAAAGGGTGTCAATGTGTACAATTTCAAACGGTCTGCTTGGAGTTTCTGTTAGAATAAGAGGTTGATTTGGAGGTTTTCGATTATATTTTGATCTTTGACAAATTTCACAATTATTGATATAATTTATTACGTCAGTTTTTAATGTTTTCCAATAATAATTAGCTTTTAGAAACTTTGTTGTTTCATCTATTCCACGATGATTAGTTTTTCCTTCATGTTTATATTGAATTAAAGGAATTCTTTCGTCTTCTTCGACGTTATTAATTAATTTAGTACATTCAATTAATTTATAGTTTCTAAAATGGTTGATCATTATCTGGTTGAATATTGTTCGTAATTCTTTCGAAAGGAAGTATACAAAGGTTTTCTTTTCCGTTAGATATTCTTTCAAAAATTTTGTTATCTTCTCAATATTAGTTGGTAATGTCGCATATATTATTTTGTGTTCTTCGAAATTCTTGTTTTCGATTTTTATATATGGATCGTAAGGAGATTTTTTCACGATTATTTGTTTGTTTTTATTATTAATAATTTCATCTAATAGCGTTATTCCGGTATAATTTTCATTTGCATTTGTGGTATGTATTGTTTGATCCGTTTTTGTTTTAAAAGGAGGTCGAATCTGTATGTCTGAAATTATTCTTATTTTCGGCTGGTCTTTTAGTTGATAGTTCTCTAATTCTTGTATGGTTTTGTTTACTTCGTCCGTGTTGATGGCGTTTGGATCATAATTTTCAAAAAATTCGTCGATTTCCATGTTGATGTCTCCTGGACAATTCATTGTTGACTCTGTTTCTACTGCATTGATTTGGATGCGAGACAGGGCGTCAGCATTAGTGTTTTGGATGCCTTTTTTATAAATGATTTCATAATCATATTCTTCTAGTCTCAGTCTCCATCTTACGAGTTTACTGTTTGGTTCCTTTAGATTAAAAAGCCAAACAAGAGGGCGATGATCTGTATAGATTTTGAATTTTCTTCCATACAAATATGGTCTGAAATACTTGCATGCCCAGACAATGCTTAAAAGTTCTTTTTCTATGGTGGAGTACTTTTGTTCTGAGTCATTTAATGTTCTTGATGCATAACCAATAGGTTGATCATTTGGTGGATTTCCTTGTGAAAGTACGGCTCCAAGTGCGATATTAGAGGCGTCAGTTGTTAATACAAACGGTTTATCGAAATCTGGATATTTTAAGATTGGTGCATTAATCAAAAGATTTTTAAGGTGATTGAATGCTTCGATAAAAGATTTAGAATGATTAACTTTTGCATTTTTCTTTAAGCAAATTGTTAAAGGTTTTGCTATTTTCGCGAAGTTATTAATGAAACGGCGATAGTATCCTGTGAGTCCTAAGAATGATTTTATTTCTTTCTGAGTTTTTGGTAATGGAAAGTTTTTTACAGCGTTTATCTTATCTGGATTAGGTTTGATACCTTCGTTGGTTACTTTATGACCTAGATAAGCTACTTCTTTATGTAGAAATTCGCTTTTGTCTAATTGAATTTTAAAATTCGATTTTCTTAATCTTTCGAATACTTCTTGTAGTCTTTCGATATGTTCTTGGAGGGATGTTGAAAATATTATAATATCGTCTAGGTAGACTAAACAAGTTTCATTTTGTATTCCTCTTAATACGTTGTTCATTACCTTTTGAAATGTCGTAGGGGCGTTTTTTAGTCCAAATGGCATACGTTTAAATTCGTAATGGCCAGTGTCTGTCGAAAAGGCTGTTTTCTGTATATCTGCTGGATTCATTTCTACTTGGTGAAATCCATTTGCTAAATCGAGGGTAGTGAAATACTGAGATTTGCCCAATTTATCTAATATGTCGCTTATTTGTGGAAGTGGGAATTTTTGATCTATCGTTTTATCATTTAATTTTCGATAGTCGATTACTATTCTCCATTTACGTTTTCCAGAGGCGTCCATTTTCTTTGGTACTATCCATATGGGACTGCTCCATGGTGAGTTGGATTCTTGTATGATTCCGTTATCTAACATTTTGTTTATTTGTGATTTTACTTCTGATTTATGTACATGTGGATATCTATATGTCTTGGTGAAAATAGGGGTTTCATCCGTTAGTTTTATCTCGTGTTTTATCTGATTTGTGAACGTTAACGGGGTATTTTCACAATAAAATATATCTCTATATTTGTAACAAAGCGTTCTTATGGCTTTATATTCTTCTGTGTTACAATGTTTTAATCTTAGATTCTTTAAGTTTGCCTTTTGGAGATTATTTATCTGTTGAGTATAATCGGCATCTGTCTCCATGTTTTCGAAGAAGTTCATTTCGGCTTCTTTAATTAATTCGACTGGAATTGGTTTCGTAAATTTAATTTTTACTGGGGTTTCTCTTGTGTTTGTAATTATGGTGGTCGCGTAAAAATTTGATATGTTGACTAGAGATTCGGGTATTTCAGTTTTTTCGAAATTTGTATAATGTAATATTCCGATTCCTTTTTCTTTGTCAACAGGTACTTTTATTACTTGACATGTTCGTGGAGGTATAATCAATTCAGTGTATTTAGGGTATGAATGTATAGGTTTATTATTTTGATAATATAATGGGATGATTGAAGTTTCTGATTCTAATGTGAAATCTTTTAAGTTTATGTTTGCGCCGATGTGTGTTAGAAAGTCCATTCCTAAAAGTCCGTCAAATTGCTGGGAAAAATCAAAAAGATAAAGTTTATGATTTCCGGGAAAATTGAATGAAGGGAAAATTGGTATGATCATAACTTCGTTATGCATTGAAGTTGCGTGAGCTGTTTTTACAGTGAAGAATTCGTTCGTTATTAAGTCGGGGAAAAAGTGGTATGCTAATTGAGGATTTATAAAGCTTTTACCGCTACCAGTATCGACTAGAAATGTTGCGTCCATTTCGGGTAAATAGATGATGGGTAAATTTAAGATTGCTGAATTATTTAGGAATATCAACTCTTTTGGTTTGTACTTTGGGTGATTGGAAAATTTTCTGAGGGTTCGATATAATTTTCATCGGGTGGTTCTTCGTAATATTCATCATATTCGTAATTTTCTTCGTTATCAATGGGGTTATAACTTTGCTCTGTGTATTCTTGTTCGGATGTATAGTTTTCTTGTATAGTATTAATATTTTCAATTTCGTTATCCATTGTTTGATTAAATAATTGGTTTGAGGGTTGTCTGATGTTTCCGCTCGATGTATCCATCGGTTCTGGTTTATTTCCGCGTACTATCGATGATGTCGCTTGACGTTTTATACCGTGAGGGGTGTTGAAATTGCTAAATTGCTGTCTGAAGAAGTTATTAGGGTTTTGTCTGATAAACATTTTTCTAGGGGCTCCAAATTGGTTTGGTTGTACATTAGCTGTATAACGTACAGGGATGTTCTGTTGGTGTGCGTTAGCTGAATAACGTACAGGTTGTTGATTTTGATATTGGTGTACATTAGCTGAATAACGTACAGGTTGTTGATTTTGATGTTGATGTACATTAGCAGAATAACGTACAGGTTGTTGATTAGGGTTGGTTCCTGATGTAGTTGGTTTTGTATTATTGTTACTGCGATTTTTATAATAAAGAAAGTTTTCTTCTTCTTCGGCGTAGCTCATGGCTTGTTCTAACGATGTCGGATTTTTTAATCTTACAACGAGTTGCATATGGTAGTTTAAACCATTTATGAATGTTCTTAATACAATATTTTCATATTCCTTAATTTTTAAAATTTTTAGATCTCGTGGGTCATTTGACATGTTAATTTTTGAAAATAAGAGACTTCTAGCGTCTTGTAATTTAATTCCGAATTGTTGAGGGGTTTCGTTTTTTTCTGACTTGGTTGTGATAATATCTTGTACTATACAGTCTATTGATCTTCGATCAGAGAAGGTATTTATGATGGCATTTTTTATTAGCTCCCAATTATGTAGTTCAACTCTAGATGCTACTAAATCTGCTGCTCTACCAATCAACTTGCTCAATATGGTATCGAATAAGCAAATATTTATTGGTGCGTTAATATTTTGACGATCTTGATGGTTATTAAGAAAATTGTCACATGCATTAATAAATCGATTAATTTGTTTAGAATTACCATTGAATTGCGGAATGTTCTCTGCTTGGTATCTAATTAAAGCGTAATTTGGTGTTGCCATTTTGATTTTATTTTTTTTTTTTTTTTTATTTTTGAAAATATTTTGAAAAATTGTTATCAGTGTTATTAGTAGTGTCAAGAAATATACTTAATATTAAAATATGACTAGAATAATGAATGGGGAAAAAATGAAAAGATAAAAATGGAAAAAGATTGGATGCACTTACAGTATGTTGATGATGATTTTCATTCCTTTGTGGATTTGGTTGCTTTGCTTTTGCTGCTTTGCTGCTTTTGTTGCTTTTGTTGCTTTGTTTGTTTCTTTCTTAGCCTAAGTTCCAATAGGAGTAGCGATTTTTGTCTCTTCCCTGGAGGTTGAATTGCTGCGGAGTTGAGCGATGCTTGTCTCTTCTCTCGGACGTTTAACGGTGCTAAAGTTGAGCGATGCTTGTCTCTTCTTTTGCTGTACTGCTTCTTGTCACTCGTGGTTCGTTTTCACCATTAATCGTTGGAACGAAACAGACTTGTTCGATACAATTCTGTTGGTCAAATCTGTACTCAGTTTTGTTCGAATTAAGCCCGTTGGCAAAATCCTACCGACTGCGCCAGTTTTGTTTTCAAACTCGTTAGTTTGATTTTTAAAAACGTTTTATTTAACACCTTTTTACAATATTAAATAAGATTTTTGTTTGCGAATGACAGAGATACACTACTGTTAAACGTTCTACAACAATTGACTGAAAAATCCTTGAAGGATATATTTATACAAATAAAAATGCTGAGTTGACAAATGTATTCGTTCTAGAACGTTTTGATCGTGAGAACAACACTACGTGACTAAATATGTTGACGGTGCTGTTCCTGGGTGCAGGTGGTTGTATTCTGATATGTTTGTTGTTGCTGAGTTGGCGAATCATCCATGCAGGTGGCTGTAATTGATATGGTGATTCGGCCGACGTTGCATTACGTGGGATATAACTTAAATTTTGTTTTTGTCTAGTTACGAGGTATATTTGGGTTACTAATCTAATTAGTTTTCTCAGGGTTCTCGTAAACTTAGTTAACTTAAGTTGTTATTTGAATTGATGAAAATATAACTAAGTTGTTCAGTTTTAACGTAGAAAACTCACTTGAGTTTTAGTTAAGTTTAATGCTAAACTCCCCCGAATTCATACGCCATGTCGTTTCAAATAATTACTCTACTTTGAAGTGGGATGAGATATTGGTATAAAAGGAGATTTAAATTTTCATCAAATTACAAAACGATTAAACATTACTGCTCCTATCATTATGAGGATATTAACATGATGGTTTGAGGATTGGAGTAATGCACGAGTACGAGCTTATGGGCATGACGAACGTTATGTTATGGTAGGCTTTCTGCAGTAGAAAATAGACATGAAAATATGGAGATGCAAGGGAGATGCGTGTTTATTGTCCTTATTAGATGTTTTCTTTTACAGTACACCATCAAATATGTCACATGGGGAATGCAAAAAGTTCATTTTCGAGGTGAAAGGCGAAAGAAAAATTTCGCATTAGAACGACAAATAGCAATCACCGTAGGACTTATGGTATAGGGGCTATTTGCTTGGAACACAGTCATCCCTCGTAACCATTTTTAGGAAAGTTAAATCCATTGTGTTATCTAACTGAGATATTGCAGTCCATTCTTACGATGGATCGGAAAGCTCATCTAAATCTCATATTTCATCAAGATAATGCCAGACTGTAGCATCTTCATATTCTTCTTCTTACCCTGCAATGTTCAGATGAAAGTTGACGACTATCATGACGATTTTCATGCTACTCTAAATAACTAGTTTCATGTACGGCTGAATCATTCTCTTAAATTCTGCAGACATGACATTCTTGGTCTTTCCACACTTCTCCTTCCCTCTATCTAACCTTGCACAATCACTCTCAATAGTTTGTAACGCTGTCCTCTCGTTACATGACCGAAGTATTCCAATTTGCGTATCTTAATGGTTGTTATTAGAATTCTTTCGGTGGATATTCTACGTAGGACCTACTCTTTGTGACTTTCTCTACCCAATATATTCGTAGTATTCGTAGTAATAGCTACATTTCAAAAGATTCGTGTCTTTTGATCGTGGATTTATGTGGAAGCTTCTATAGTAGCTTCTAAAGTGGAAGCTTCTAAAGTGGAAGCTTCTAGAGTGTGCGTTCTTAAGTTTTGTTACAGACTTGGCCATTTTCAATCCGCCTCAAAAAATGTTTTTTCGGAAGCATTTTCGGATAATTTTTTTTGATTTGTCAAAATCTGATGAACGGTTGAGTGTGTCAACTTCAACTCTTCTCTGGTCATTTTACCGTCAAGCGACGATCAGAACACACATGATTCCGGATTCTGTGAACTCATTACGGAGTCGTTAGTAAGCCAAATCAATGAAGAAGAAAACCCACTGTTGAATGAACAAAATTTATACTTTCAACATGACGGCGCACCACCACACTACGCATTACGTGTTTGACAATGGTTGGATCAAAGGTTTCCTGATAAATGGATAGGCAGAACAGGCGCTGTGGAATGGCCGGTGAGATCTCCAGATATAACGTTACCGGATTTCTTTCTTTAGGGTTATCTAAGACAATTGTATACAAGACTACACAGGATATTCAGGACCTGAGCAATAGAAGTCAATTAAAGTCAATTTTTAAATCGTGTTTTTAAAAGTACATTTGTTTCATTAATTTATTTTTGTATTTTAGTTAAACATTTTTCACTCGCGCGTAAAATACTATTTACAGGTATCGATAGTAATAAACAATTGTATATACTATTGAATATACCAGGGGTCTCCAAACATTCCAGCCTTAGGCCTATACTGATTACTCCAGTAAGTTCCAAGGGTCAAAACCATTTTAATTTTCCTGCCATAATCTATAACTTCTAAACTGGTTGCCGAGTACGCGCCCTAAACAAGCATACACTTGCGAAATTCGCTAGTTCAATTACTATTGTATATTGTTATGACCGTGACACTTCACGAAATCTGGTAGTCAAAAGCGGAATAGGTAGTGGTAGTACTCTCTATCGCTAACAGATGGAGCTAGTAGTACTTTCGAAAGCGCAGTAACAACTAAACATTCGTGAATAACCTCGTTGGTTCGAGAAAGTTCTGGTATGTTCCACTCACTTCGAGATGACAGTAATTGGAGTATAAAAAGACTGGCGACCGCTAGTCAGTTTGCCTAGGGAAGACGAAGGAAGCGAAATTGTCTGTTGTGGAATAAAGTAGTGCGTAACCCCGTTTAAAAGATCTTCGAAACGACCAACGCCCATACATAACAGTATTTTGATTTGACGTGTTGTTTTTGTGTGTGATTTACTAGTATGGAAAAGAAGCGAAAAATAGACAGTGAATGCAGAACATTCAAAGATCAATGGAACTTTCAATATTTCGTAATTCAGTCCAGTAATATAAGAGCTATGTTTGATTTGCAATGAAACTATAGCCGTTCTCAAAGAATATAACATTAAACGTCATTATGAAACGGAGCATTTTCAAAATTACTCAAAATATACGGAGAGTATATAACAGGAAGTTTGTGGACAGAAAAATTTGAAACTTTGAAGCGCGGATTGAAATCGCAGCAATTTTTGTTTACGAAAGTTAGTACTGAACAAGAGACTGAAACTCATGCCAGCTTTCGTGTGGCTATTGAAATCGCAAAACGTGAAAAACCATTCAGTTTCCCAGCAAACACCGTGGCTCGGAGCGTACAAAACATCGCAGAAAATATATCATCTGCACTGTCTGGTAAAAATGGACATCTTGAGTGGTTTTCTCTGGCCTTGAATGAGTCAACGGATATGTCAGATACTGCTCAAGTGTTGCTCAAGATTTTTATTCGAGGATTAGATAAAAGCTATGGAGTGTATGAAGAATTTCTTGATATTAATAGTATTCACCGCACGACTACTGGGAAGATATTTTTAAGGGAATTGAAAATATCATTAATAAGAAGAACCTTCGATGGAAAAACTTGAAATCTATTACAACTGATAGAGGCAAAACATGTGTGGTAAAAACAAAGGAATGATTGCACTTGTATCAAAGGCTGTAAAAAAATAATGGTAGTTTAAATCCATTAGTCTTATATTGTATCATTCATCAACAGTCCTGGTGCGGAAAATGTTTGGATATGTCTGGATAAGTTCTAAAACCAGTTATATCACTTGTTAATTTCATCAGATCCACTGGACTAAATCACCGACATTTTCGCGAGTTTATCGAAAAGATTGGAGAAAATGACTTACCATATCATACTGCCGTACGCTGGCTTAGTTGTCGAGCGGAAATCGAAATGTTTTTGAATGAAAAGCAACGCCATCTTACCGAATTACAAAATAGCGAATGGCTGTGGAAGATGGCATTCTATGTCGATTTGACAAAACATATGAACAAACTGAATTTGAGATTGCAAGTTGAAAAACCAGCTTCTCCCTGATTTATACACTAATATCAAATCGTTCCGCCAGAAAATAATCCTGTTTCAATCAAAAAACGTTTCACACATTTTAAAACATGTGAAATATTCAGCCACACTACTGAGAACTGAGTTTTCCTAGATTTTGCAATCGAAGCTTTGAGTTCTTTGAAGATAAATTTTGATATTCGTTTCTCAGACTTTGATGTAATTGCGAATGAAATTAAGATTTTTCAAAATCCATTTGATAATGTCATTGTAACCCTAGCCCCGGAACTCTAAACGGAAATTATTGATTTACAGTGCAGTGATATAATTAAAAATAAATATTTAAACTAATCTTTATTGGAATTTTATAAGAGTCTTCCACTGGTACAATTTGATAATTTGCATAAATTTGCTCGTGGGCTGTTGTCTGTTTTTGGTACTACTTACTACTACTGGTACTACAACTTTTGGCGTGAGAAAACATTCTCCAAAATTAAGTACACAAAGAATGTTTACAGATCTAAGTTAACCGATGAGAATCTTAAATCTCTTTTAATAATCGGTACAAGTAAAATTGGACCACAACTACAAACTATTGTCATTATCCTGTATCATTAACCTGTATCAATCCACTGCAGGATGAAGGCCTCTTCAGCATGCTTCCAACTCTCGCGGTCTTGAGCTCTTCTCTGCCATTCGGGTCCAATATACTTAATAATTTCATCAGTCCATCGTGTTTTCGGTCTTCTTCGTGGACGTTTGCGATCAAGCGGTATCCAGTCCAGGACCGCCCTGGTCCATCTTTCGGCCCATCGTCTCGCTACCATGGCCTGACCACTTCCATTTCAATTGCTTTATTCTTCCAATGATGTCATTCACTTTCGTTTGTTCTCTGATCCATGTGCAGGTCTTTCTGCCCCGTCTAGTAATGCCAAGCATACATCTTTCCATTCCCCTCTGTGCTACTCGAAGTTTTTGAACTGACTGTGATGTGAGTGTTCAGGTCTCACTTCCGTATGTCATAGCGGGCAGGACACACTGATCAAAGACTTTTCTTTTCAGACAAAGTGGTAGTTTGCTCTTAAACACCATGTTGAGACTGCCAAAGGCCTGCCAGCCACATTTAACGCGTCGTTCCACCTCCCGGATGGTGTCGCCTTCCATTGAAACCCTTTGCACAACTTCCAAATCCGTTCCTAAAATAGAAATCCTTTTGTCCTCAGCAAATTTATTGGACATAACCTGACTCTTCTTCTAGTTTATTTTCAAGCCAAATGGTTCCCCAACCCTTTGCAATTCTTATACGTGTCTTTGCAGCTCATCTGGGTCTTGTGAAAGAAGAACGATATCATCTGAGAATCTAAGATGATTTAAGTACGCACCATTAATCCTTATTCCATCTTGTTCCCAATCCAGCTTACGGAACACTTCTTCCAGGCAGGCTGAGAAAAGAAGAGCTGCTGTTTTTCTCTGATTCTGGTCCTCATATAACTTTGAATAAAATCTTCGGACAACTTCTAACATTTCCGTCCGTTTCCTGCATATTGTACCATCCTCAAGCATTAAGGAAAACATTTGTGTCCTTTTCCTTCTCAGCTTCTGCTTAGCTTTGTTAGTTCCCCTGTTTTCTTCCAGAGTTTTTTGCACTAGCTGCATGTTGAATCGACGCGTTTCCTCTCGAATACGTTTTCTTATAGTTTTGCAAAGCTCAACGTACTCGACCCTGCCAAAAGGACTGTCTGCATTCTTCATCGTTCGGCGTTTTTTCATTAAATTAATGGTATCATTGGAAATTTTTGACTCTTTGAAACATTTATCTTCTGGTGCTATTGAAGCCGCCGTTTTAAGCACATTGTTGGCGATTTCTTTATATTGGTCTGTAATTTCCATATCCTCTGGGTCATGTAACACAGCAAAGCGGTTCGACAAAGTAATTTCTAAATCTCTGCCCCTCTCCAGTAGCTTTCCCGAATCCACTTTGCCACCTTTTGATCTTATCATTTGTTCGCGTTCTTTTTCGGCAGTTTGTATTAATCTTTGCTCGTACCATTCGGTGGTCACTTCCCACATTAAAATGATTAAGGACAGTACAATTGCAAAATATTGTTTTATCGTTTGACATGATATAATCAATTTCACTGGTGAGTTCAGATGGACTTTTCCATGTCGATTTTCTGTTGATCTTTTTCTTAGAAAACGAATTCATAATATAGAATTCTTGTCCTTCAGCATAGTCAACCAGCCTGTCACCTCTACTGTCCCCCTCACCATTTCCATATGTGCGAGTTGCATTTTCACCAGTTCTTGCTTTTCCGATTCTGGCATTAAAGTCACCCATCAGGATTTTATACCTACACCTCTCTTTGTATAAAAGTTGGGCCACATCATCATAAAATTCCTCAATTTCCTCATCTCTATGGCTTATAGTTGGTGCATAAGCTTGGACGATTTGAAGCTTTAACTTTTTATTCAACTGAATGACGCATTGGGCTAATCGGTCAGATATACTTTCATATTTAACTACACTGTCTTTCAGCTTTCGATTGATGAGGAATCCAATTCCACCACATCGTCCATTCTCCGTATCCCGGGTGTAGAGTACGCGACCATCCCAATATATGTTGTCAAGTTCGATTAACAGTTCTTACAGTCGGGTCTCCGTTTTCATAGTCCGTATATTAAGCGTAGCAATGTTATAAGTCCATTGGCAGCCTGATGAAACCCAGTGATTCTTAGACCTTCTGCCTTGGGGTAGGTCATCCCGCTGCCCCTTAGTTGCCCCTTGGCCTCCGGGGAATGAGAGCCGTGTTTGAGGTTGTACTGTCATATTTAAACATATTGAAATACCATCTTGAAAGTATGGACCATAATCTGCCACGCTGGTCCAATGCGGGTTGGCAGATTTTGGATCATGTTAGTCTGAGGCCTCTGCCTCTGCCAGGGGTAATCTCTGTCTTGACCTGTCTGCCAGGGGTAATCCTCCCAGGAGCGTAGACTCCAAGCGGCATAGCTCAAAACTTCATTGCCCTACTCAAATCCCTGTACCATGTCAAGGTCTTATCCACAAAGGGGGTATATATATATATATATATATATATATATATATATATATATATATATATATATATATATATATATATATATATATATAAATATATATATATATATATAAATATATATATATATATATATATATATATATATATATATATATATATATATATATATTTATATATATATGTCTTCTTGTTTTTTGTTAGGGTACTTTGGTATAGCATATGTATTAATCTGTATTGATTTGAAGATTATTTTTTTATAGATAAATAAATAACCCGTAACTGTTAAACTATTCCCATTACAATGTAATATACCAAGTAATTGACTGTGTTTAGACAAACGTAGAACCTTAATCGGTTCCCATGATTATCTATGACCCGCTTTTTTTTTCTCGTACGATCTTTTCGCGAAAATTAAAACAGGAAAACACAAAAGAACCACTCTCGATTCGAAAATAGATTTACACGTCAGTCAAGACAACTAAATACAGAAATCCAAATGATTTAACCGCAACTTTTTCTGTAATACGTCTTTCTATCTGTCTCCTCGGGTTTTTTTTTGCCTGCTAACTTTGTGGTTAGATAGTGATTCGTTCATATCGACGTTGATTGACTTTTTTTTTTTGGTTAGTCTTGATAGTCGTCGTGCTTTTTTTTCATGAATGCTATTTCACAGCACTCATGATTCAGAAAGGGTACAAAACTTGACCGTCTATCGATTGGCACTTAATCAAATAGTCTATTGTATGCCAACGTGCGAAAAATAAAGAAAAAAATAAGCATGAAAGACCGTATAATCGTACCTGTAATACGAAACGAGATGGTTAAAGGTACCTAATAAGTTGGTTCTCTACATTTCGAACGGATCTAGTTAAGGCTGACGAACAATAACGGCTGATACATTGTGAGCTAGAACTAGAACGTTTTTTTTTTCTTGTTATTTAGAATTGAAACCACACGAACTTGTTTATTTAGAAAATGGTTCGGTAAATTGCTTCGTAATTTGGGTTGTTTTTATTATGGTTTTTTTCTTGGACGTCTTGTTTCAATTCTAAATATGGGAAGATTTATTGAATGTAAATTGACATATTGAGTATAAAACGAAAGTTCAAAGATGTTATACTTAGAAATAGATTGATTTCCTTTAAAATTCTGTAAATGTGAATCAAAAATAAGTAATAGGGGGAGGATATGAGGTTGAAGAGGGTTGAGATTTGCATCTCGATCGTCAAGCTCGTTACCTCTAATGCCCCTTAAGCTCGGGATACAAAGTAAATAGTTAGAAGAGGCAAGATGCTGTTTGGAAGAGATTATGTTAAAATTGTAGGTCTATAGGATGATATGAATATTTGATTAAGCTAGACAAGGCAGTGACAGAATTAGGAAACAGAAGCCCGAATGAGAAGACAGAAAATGATGTAATACAGAAAACTTTCTATAGCAAAGAGCTTGACTGAAACAATACCGGTGTTGCTTGGAAGACTATGTTTAAGGGTGTAGCAAACAACTGTCTTGTTCGGTGATCTTGAACTGTCTATAAAGATTATATTGAAGGGACATAAATTGTTGAGATATTGATAAAAGAGGCACTGGATAATTATTTGTCTTGTGAGGGACTCCGTAATTTATATTTACTGAATCACTATAAATATTATCAATTTTAACTTTTGAGACCTGTTCTCCATGTATGCTGAAATTAAATTTAGAGTAGTACCTTTTATTCCATAGTTTTCAAGTTTAATACACAATAATTCATGACTTATGGAATCAAATGCTTTCCGGATGTTAAGAAATAATCCAGTTACATATTTACTCTGGTCAAATTTCTCACAAATATATTTGGAGATATCAAACAGTGCATGTGGATATGCCCTTTTGGAAACCATAATGATCGTCAAGGTCGTCAAGGTGGACTGTCGCTGTAGCTTCATCATATATCGATTCTAGTAGGTTTACATAGGCTTTCTCTATACCTTGATTAAGCAATGCATCCATCCATTATGGCCCGATTTGAGATTGAATCAAATGCTTTTTCATAATCGATAAAAGCCAAGCACAGTAGCATAGTGTATTCGTTGTGTCTTTCTATGACCTGCTGTAGAACCTGGATATGATCCAATGTACTGAATCCACTTCTGAATCCTGCTTGCTCCCTTGGTTGTGCATCATTAAGTTTTCTTAGTATTCTTTTGGATATTATCTTGGTGAAAACTTTGTAGACCACTGATAGGAGGCTTATTGGGCGGTAGTTCTTTAAATCTTCCCGTGTTCCTTTCTTATGTAAAAGAATCACTTCTGCATTTTTCCATAAGCTGGGTACTTCTTGTTGTTTGAGGCATTTTGTGTATAATCTTGCCAGTGTTTTATGTCAAATTTCCCACAAATATATTTGGAGATATCAAAGAGTGCATGTGGATATGCCCTTTTGGAAACCATAATGCCTACTAGACAATACTTTGTGTTTGTCCAGGAAGGAAACTAATCGCACCTTAAGGAAGCTTTCAAGGGCGATATTGCGCCCCCTTGCCATACACCCCGCTGTACATTTTTTCCCACCTCAAGATCGTCAAGGTGGACTGTCGCTGTAGCTTCATCATATATCGATCCTAGTAGGTTTACATAGGCTTTCTCTATACCTTGATTAAGCAATGCATCCATCCATTATGGCCCGATTTGAGATTGAATCAAATGCTTTTTCATAATCGATAAAAGCCAAGCACAGTAGCATAGTGTATTCGTTGTCTTTTCTATGACCTGCTGTAGAACCTGGATATGATCCAATGTACTGAATCCACCTCTGAATCCTGCTTGCTCCCTTGGTTGTGCATCATTAAGTTTTCTTAGTATTCTTTTGGATATTATCTTGGTGAAAACTTTGTAGACCACTGATAGGAGGCTTATTGGGCGGTAGTTCTTTAAATCTTCCCGTGTTCCTTTCTTATGTAAAAGAATCACTTCTGCATTTTTCCATAAGCTGGGTACTTCTTGTTGTTTGAGGCATTTTGTGTATAATCTTGCCAGTGTTTTATGTCAAATTTCCCACAAATATATTTGGAGATATCAAAGAGTGCATGTGGATATGCCCTTTTGGAAACCATAATGCCTACTAGACAATACTTTGTGTTTGTCCAGGAAGGAAACTAATCGCACCTTAAGGAAACTTTCAAGCATTTTTGAAAGTGTTAGGGTTAGTAAAATGGGTCTGTAGTTTTCCAATATCCTTCTATCACCAACTTTATGAAAAGGAATAATTATAAGTTTCTTAAAACCTGATGGAAATTTACCTTGGGTGAAATAGAAATTGAAAATGTTATTGGCTCAACAATATAATCTTTTTTTATTAGTAAGTTCATACTCAACAAAACTTTTGGACTTTTTAAATTTATTCACCAAAGACTTAGTCTAAACTCACTAAAAACTGCTACTAAAGACTGTTAATCCTTTATTAATTACAAACTCATTTCTACAATCCCTTTTCTTACTTCTATTAATTTTTTAAATTTTTTTCTTTGATTATATTATTAATATTAGAGAATTCAATTTAGTTGTAATATCATTTTTATCAAAAATATCATCACCATTTTCATCAGCTATACAATATATGTTATTATCAACATAACTATTATTAGAAGATTTATTAATTACAGTCCAAATTTTCTTAGGATTAGATTGGCAATCATTTAACTCATTTTTAATATGAATTGTTTTAGCAGGCTTAATTACGGAATTAAGTATGTTTCTATATTTAGTCACATCATATCACAGAAATAATTTTATAGAAATTGTTCAAAGCAATATCAACTTCACGCTTATTAAACACAGAGACCCAAGATTATTCACTTAAATTCAAGTGAAGACTTTTATTATTAATAACGTTATATGCCATCATTCCATCTTTTGACAACATTATCATTTTTCTTAATATTATTCTCTTTTTGGTCTATCAGATATAAAATTGAAGCCAGTGAAGGAAAATGATCAGTAAGGTCATATGCAATCAATTAACAATCAAAGTTGGATATAGCTATCAGAAAATCATGATCAATACAAGAATATGAACCCGTACTAACCCTAGTAGAAGAATTTATGATTGGATAAAAACTAAAATTGGGAACGTACATTCAAAATTCATTAGTAGATCTGTTACTGAAGTCAACAATATCAATATTTAAATCACCACACAATAGGTCATATTTTTTAATAAGTTTTCAATAAATACAGATGTATTTCTGTCAAAATATCTGTAAATATCAGTAACTGCCAAATTTAATTTATTCACAGAGAATTACAGTTATCCACAATAGCAATTTGAAGATCAGTTACATCAATGCTATTCAGTATATATACAGAAATATCCTCAGCCTTATTAATACATTTTTTCGAAATATAATTTTTATAACCTTTAAGACCCTGTATACTTTCTACCAATCCTCCTGTGACTATTTCGTGCAAAAATTTCTATTCTAACCTGTCGAGTCATGCAGCCCTAACAGTAACTATAATTTCGTTTACTCGATTAGTAGGTCAACGATGACTGGAGAAAAAAATTAAATGAAATTAGGAGACACATAAAATTGGATTAAAAAAACGACGACGAACATGCAACACGTTATAGACGTTGCGGTATAAAGTACAACTGACATAAAAGGCAGTCTTTGTTTTATAATTTGGATCGTTTAAATGTTCCCTTTTCTTTCAGTTTGAAAGTGGAGCATTGCTAATAGAAAATGGCATAAACGTTTGTCCTAGTTATTTGCATGAGAAAAAGAAATTTCAGAAGAAAGGCGAATATTTTTGACCTATATTTTGATGTGGGGCTATTGAGATAACACCTACCTATTAGAACAATTTGATAAAAGAATGTGAGACAAATCGGTGTGGATTACGGAATTACAGTTAATTCCTGCGAAAATATCCTGGAGAGTAAAAAATGGGCAACACCCAGTATAAATATTGGAATTAAATTGAAAATATATTTACTGTAGCATACGAGAGTAGTCTAAAAAGTGTCCAGCCTAAATATGAAGATGGTGTTACTCGTTAAAAATCGTCAGGTAATATAATTGCGCATGCGTTGAAAGATAACCTTGAAAATTTCGGCTCCGTTGTTGTTTAATAATCATTTATGTCAGCCAATATTAGTGTTTCCGTGGAGATCGAAAAATGGAATATCGAGCCGTCATTAAATGTTTGTATTTGAATTAGAGCCGATGAAAGTTTATAACATTTCGACGAACATAATATTATATTATTTAAGTAATGTCTGAATGATTGTGGCGTGTATATATATATATATATATATATATATATATATATATATATATATATATATATATATATATATATATATATGATATATATGATCCCCTTTGTGGATCAGACCTTGACGTGGTAAAGGGGTTTGAGTAGGGCAATGAAGCTTTGAGCTATGCCGTCTGGAGTCTATGCTCCTGGGAGGGTCACCCCTGGCGGACAGGTCAAGGCGGAGGCCTCAGACTAACATGATCCAAAATCTGCCAACCCGCATTGGACCAGCGTGGCAGATAACGGTCCATACCTTCAACATGGTATTTCAGTATGTTGAAATATGACAGTACAACCTCAAACACGGCCCTCATTCCCCGGAGGCCAAGGGGCAACTACCTACGGCAGCGGGAAGACCTGCCCCAAGGCAGAGGGTGCTAAGAATCACCGGGTTAGATCAGGCTGCCATTGGACTTTTGACATTGCAACATTAAATATACGGACTATGAAAACAGAGGCCCGATTGCAAGAACTGTTAATCGAACTTGACAACATACATTGGGATATTATTGGGCTCTGTGAAACACGAAGGAAGGGTAAAGAGTTAATCAAACTGGAACCAACTGGACACGTACTCTACACTCGAGGTACGGAAAATGGCCGATGTGGCGGAATAGGATTCCTCATCAATCGAAAGCTGAAGGACAGTGTGGTAAAATTTGAAAGTACATCCGACCGATTAGCCCAATGCGTCATTCAGCTGAATAAAAAGTTTAGGCTTCAAATCGTCCAAGCTTATGCACCAACTATAAGCCATAAAGATGAGGAAATTGAGGAATTTTATGATGATGTGGCCCAGCTTTTATACAAGGAGAAATGTAGGTACAAAATCCTGATGGGCGATTTTAATGCCAGAATTGGAACAACAAGAACAGACGAAAATGCAACTGGCCCATATTGAACTGGTGAGCGAGACAATAGAGGTGACAGATTAGTTGATTTTGCTGAAGGACAAGAACTATATATTATGAATTCATTCTATAAGAAAAATATCAGCAGAAAATGGACATGGATAAGTTCATCTGGGCTCACAAGCGAAATTGACTACATCATGACCAACGATAAAACAATATTTACCAATTGTACTGTCCTTAACAATTTTAATGTTGGAAGTGACCACCGAATTGTACGAGCAAGGGTTCGGATTGACTGTCGAAAAGAGCGCGAAAAAATGGTAAGATCAAAGAAGGGCAAGGTGGATTCTGAAAAACTGCTGGAGAGAGGAAGCGATTTTGAGATTGCTTTGTCAAACCGGTTTGCTGTGTTGGAAGACCTGGAGGAGGTGGAAATATCAGTTCAATATGAAGAAATCGCCAACAATGTACGTCAAACGGCTGCTTCAATAGCACCAGAGGAAAAATGTCTCAAACAAACAAAAATCTCCAGTGAGACCATTGATTTAATGAAGAAACGGCGAGCAATGAGAAATGCAGGGAGTCCTTTTGGCAGGGTCGAGTACACTGAGCTCTGCAAAACTATAAGAAAACGTATCAGAGAGGACACGCGCCGATTCAATATGCAGCTAGTGCAAAAAACCCTGGAAGAAAACAAAGGAATTAACAAAGCTAAACAGAAGCTGAGAAACAAAAGAACGCAAATATATGCTTTAAAGCGTGAGGATGGCACAGTGTGCAGGACGCGTACCCAAATGTTAGAGATTGTCAGAAGGTTTTATTCCCAGTTATATGAAGATCAGAGCCAGTCAGGGACAGCAATACCCACGGAAGAACAATATATAATACCAGATATCCTAGTGGAGGAAGTAACAAATGCTATAGAATTGATGAAGAACGGCAAGGCTCCAGGAAAGGATAGTGTAACTGTCGAAATGCTAAAAGCTGGTGGTCGGACGTTACATAAAACACTGGCAAAATTATACTCAAAATGCCTCAAAGAACAAAAAGTACCTGACTTATGGAAAAATGCAGAAGTGATCCTTTTACATAAAAAAGGAGCACAGGAAGATTTAAAGAACTACCATCCAATAAGCCTCCTATCAGTGATGTACAAAGTTTTCACTAAGATAATTTCTAAAAGAATATTAAAAAAACTGAATGACGCACAACCAAGAGAACAAGCAGGATTCAGAAGTGGATTTAGTACAATGGATCACATCCAGGTTGTACAGCAGGTCATAGAAAGGCACAACGAATACACCATGCCACTGTGCTTGGCTTTTATCGACTACGAAAAAGCATTTGATTCCATCTCAAAGCATGCGATAATGGATGCACTGCTTAGCCAAGGTGTAGAGAGAGCCTATGTAAACCTATTAGAAACGATATATGATGGAGCTACAGCCACAATTCACCTTGATGATCTTGAAGTGGGAATTAATAACGAGGTGTACGGCAGGGTGACGCAATATCGCCTATTCTTTTCTCGGCTGGCCTTGAAGAAGTATTCCGTAAACTGGATTGGGAACAGGATGGGGTAAAGATCAATGGTGCAAACTTAAACCATCTTAGATTTGCAGATGATATTATTCTCATTTCACAAGACCCAGAGGAGCTGCAAAGACGCATACAAGAACTGCAAAGGGCTGGCGAACCATTTGGCTTGAAAATAAACCTGAAAAAGAGTCAGGTTATGTTCAATAACTTCGCTCAGGACAGAAGAATTTCAGTTTTAGGAAGGGATTTAGAGATTGTGGACAGCTTTGTATATCTTGGGCAGAGGATTTCCATGGAGGGGAATACCGCCCGGGAGGTGGAACGGCGTGTTAAATGTGGCTGGCAGGCATTTGGTAGGGTCAACATAGTGTTTAAGAGCAGACTCCCACTTTGCCTGAAAAGAAAAGTATTCGATCAGTGCGTTCTACCCGTTATGACATACGGAAGTGAAACCTGGACACTCACATCGCAATCAATTCAAAAACTTTGGGTGGCACAGAGGGGAATGGAAAGATGTATGCTTGGCATTACAAGACGAGACAGAAAGTCCTGCGCATGGATCAGGGAACAAACAAAAGTCTGTGACATCATTGGAAGAGTAAAACAGTTGAAATGGAGATGGGCAGGCCATATAGCGAGGCGATGGGACGACAGGTGGACCAAGGCAATCCTGGAGTGGATACCGCTTGATCGCAAACGTCCGCGAAGAAGACCGAAAGCACGATGGACTGATGACATCGTTAAGTATATTGGACCCGAGTGGCAGAGGAAAGCCCAGGACCGTGAAGGTTGGAAGCATGCTGAAGAGGCCTTCATCCTGCAGTGGATCGATACGGGCTGATGATGATGATGATGATATATATATATATATATATATATATATATATATATATATATATATATATATATATATATATATATATATATATGATAGTGGCGAAAAACTCAAATAAAGGAAAAAAAATATATTATTTACTTGTATTGTATGTTTAAATATGTATAAGCCGTCGTGAACGTTCCCAGGTTAACCGAATTACAAGAATTACGAAGAATGCCGAATGCCGAAGATGCCGAATTACAAGAATTGTTGGAAGAAGACGACATGCAAATCCACAACAAATGGCAGAGAGTTTAAGTTAAATGTTACTCGTCGAACTATTTGTGATCGTCTGCATATCCTGGGAAAGATTCAGAAGGCAGGAAAATGGGCACCACATTCGCTGAACGACAGATAGATGGAAAAGTGAAGAACGGTGTGCCATGCTTTGGTTTCTCGGCATGAAAGAAATACTTTTTTACATCGGATCGAGACGGGAAAGGAAAAATGGATATACTTTGAGAACTCAAAACGCAGAAAATCATGGGTTAATACAGAATAACCATCAAGGCTGAATCGTTTTGAAAAGATGACAATGCTGCGTATTTGGTGGGATCAGAAAGGTGTCGTGTACAATGACCTTCTGAAACCAGGTGATCAATTTAAACCATGCATTGACCAAAAAGCGTGGAATGCGCTAAATTATTTGGCAGTACGCTCCATAACACATCGCTCCATCACACACAGTGAAGGCGACCAGAGACACCATTTCTGCACGTAGCTGGAAACTTTTACCCCACCCGCCGTACTCACCAACTTGTCCCCTTCTGACTACAACTTGTTTTCATCGATGGCTTAAGCGGCCCTTAGACGTTCAATTTATGGTCAATATGTTGCACAATAATGCATATTGCACAATAATATTGACCGTCAGTAGGTTATATTAAAGGATTGCACAATATATTGAGTCAATCAAAAAGAGTTTGATATTTATTGTGGAATATGATATTAAATCGTCTGTAGGTGATATTGCCCAATAATGGTTCAGTTCTGTCTTCGCAGTCAAGTAGTGAACATTAGTAAGATATTGGTTTATTGATCGAGATGGCTACGAAAGATAAAATAAGTAAAGAAGAAGAGAGAAAATTTATTTTGGAGTGTATTGAATTATACCATATCTTACCAGCATTGTAGTATATTCAAAGCGCTGATTCTAGCAATAAAATTAAGAAAAATAAACAATATGAACAACTGCCTTGTAAATATATAGTTGTATCCAGATGCAGGAACAAGTGTCATAATAGTGCCAACATTGTGGTATTTTGACGAAATTAAGTTTCTAATAAGTGATGAAGTACCAAGTACTCCACAAAATAGCATTGATAGTATTCAGACAGAAAATGACAAAGAGGAGAATGATAATTTCATCGACGAAGTGGATATTGGAACAAATAATACTTCTAGAATCAATGTAAGTAACTACAATTTATTTATTCTTATATAAATGTACATATTTATTTATGACTATATTTTATGAAAATTTATTTTGGCATGAAACCTGCTCCTCATTATTACAGTAATTGCAATAACTATCTCACATTTTTTGCAATTAGAGGTGAATTTCTGGAATGAGTTGACTCAAGTGATGTTGATTGTCCAGTTGTTCTCCAAGTTCCATCTCCGATATTACCAGATTCTAAATCTTCTACATCTACAGAGTTGCTACTCATGTATATTGGTGACTGGTTTCTTCTTAAATAATTGTGCAAATAGCAACATGCTAAGACAACACATTTCTCAGGAGATAATACAATAGGTCGTTGAAATATACCAAACTTTGCAAATAAAATGCCAAATGCGTTTTCCACGATAGGGTGCGCACGACTTAGTCGATAGTTAAAAACTCGTTTTTCCATGGTTATTCCTTTTTGGCTATAAGATTTCATAAAATTCTCTATCAATGCAAAAGCGTCGTCTCCAACAAAGATGAAAGGTAATTTCTTTTCACTATTTGGTAATGGAGCAGGTTCTGAGATTTTAAGGGTTTTATGTGATAATGTTTTTCCAAATACAGTGTATCCCAAAACACCTCCATCAGATATTCGCCCATTAGTTCCAGCATCTACCATTAAAAATTCATAATTATGATTTACAACTGTCATCAAAACAATACTGAAAAAGTATTTATAGTTGTAGTAATATGAACCTGTATGTGGTGTTTTCCAACGACTGCTCCCGGACAATTCGGAAAATTCCAATGTTCATTAAATCTATTAGCAATATCTTTTCATTCGGCTTTTGTTTCTGGAAACTACAATTACAAACAAACAAAGAAATATTAAAAACATGTAATTATTTACAGTGCAAAAATGTTCCTCCAACAAAGAAAGCAAGGAAACTTAATGATGGTGTTGAATTAATTTCAGTAGTCCGGAAACACCTTGAACAACCTCACCAAACTGACTACGACAAAATTGCTTCATCGTGGAATATAGAGCTTCAGAAAATTATGCCTAAACAACAATTGTTTGCAGAGAAGGCAATTAGTGATATATTGTTCGAAATGCAAATGGACACTCTGCACAGGTACACTGTGCAAATTAATTACCTAAGTCACTCATCTACTCCATATAGTAGGCAACCAAGCCCCATTTCTTATACCTCTTAACATGCTCGGTCTGTACAAATTATGTATACACAACCAGATAATGAAAACAGTTCAGGACACTGTCAATCTTCTGAATATTTTGACCAACCTGTTCAGTTTGTACAAAATGTGCATAACGAACCAGGTAATGAAAATATTTCAGAACAGTCTCAAACCTCACAGTCATACGTTCAATAAATAATGTTATTTTAAATATTGATTGCATTTTACTTACCTTTATGTAGTCTTTCAAGTAGTGT
This sequence comes from Cosmopolites sordidus, assembly GCA_031761425.1. Taxonomy (NCBI): domain Eukaryota; kingdom Metazoa; phylum Arthropoda; class Insecta; order Coleoptera; family Curculionidae; genus Cosmopolites; species Cosmopolites sordidus. The sequence continues at coordinate 4,660 of JARFXV010001458.1, read as the reverse complement.
ATTATGGCTGCGCAGATTACCTATTTTTAAATCCTAAATTTTAAATAATAAATTTTAAATCCTCAAAACTGTTTACAGTAGCTAAATAATGTCATGTTATTGCCAAACGTTGGCTTGCTGGTATAGCATCTCACATTATAGTATCCTTTTTTGAATTTCAAGTATAACCATTCGCAAGAGTTCATTAAATAATGTACCGTCCATTCGCAGAAAGTTTCGGTAATCAGCTGGTTGACATATTCTTTGTTCACCTAACAAATTTTCATGAGTGTATTTTTCTCCTTCTTTTTCAAACCTATGACGAAAGCAATGGTCACACAATCTTTACTTTTCGACATGTTAAGTTGTTGACTATAGAAGGGTCAGTTGTAAACTAAATTATTAGACAATTATATTGCAACGTGTGGGTCCTCCAGTTAATATATTGCACAATATATTGTTCAATATATTGACTATAATATTGAATGTCTAGGGGCCGATTTACGTACTTAACAATTTCGGAGATGTCGAAAATAGGATTGATGACTATACCACCTCAAAGACCACGGTTTTTCTGAGAAGGCATCCACAAATTGCCAGGGAGATGGGAAAAATGTACAGTTAGCTATGGCGCATACTTTAAATAAACCATTTTTTATATTTCTCCCAAATTAAACTTGCTTTAAAAAAAAATTAAGAATTATTAACCGACCCACCTGGGACGTCACGAACATCTTAGACTTTTTGCAGTGACATGCGATATTTAAAAAAAATAATATAAATTACAAGAATTTTACTGCGTTTCAAAACTTGCGCGAACTACATTACACAACAGCAAAGCCTAAACTGTCAGATATCACGAAAAAAATGATGTTAAAAAAATGATAAAATTTTATATATCTTATCGTCCATTATAGAGAGGGTATACTTGCTCGAAAAACGCCAGTATCAAATCTGCATATCCCTACCTGTATTTAGAGCTCTAATTCTCCACAGTTATATACTATTTACCCTTACATTAGTCAATACAATATTAATTAAACCCTCTCTATGTTACACCACTCCGCCCGTATCGGTTTTCACCCCCCACCATTCACACTAACACGATAATTAATTACAAAATGTTCCATTCCTGGCACGATACGTTGCTTCACATTCTTTATTTTGTCAGTTCTGTTCTTGTTCCGCTTTCTCATTGTCGACTAATGGGTTTGTCTTCGAATTCCGATTATTACATGCTATTTAAAAGAGAAAGATCGATATCCACTAGTATTTATTCCAAATAATACAGTGTCAGCACACACAATGTCGGCAGAAATCCGTAATTAATGGAATAAGAACATAGCCATAATATTATTTGTTAAACATACATTATTATTATACACATAAACAGCAACTAATTAAATTTCGAATGATATTGAAACAAATTAACATATTGAATAATTCAGCATTAAAAAAAGACTTCTTATTAAAAGACCTTTCACTAAAGGAAGATATACCTTAAGTATAATTCTATAGTTGAACCCCTGAAAGATTACCCGTGCGTCATCAATTGCCTATATCATTGACATTGCCTCAATATGTTCTTTTTCTTTACCGAACGAAATAAAAAGAGATAAAAATTCAATACGTATGTCTTCTGTTACAGCGGGATAGAAAGAGAAAGTAACAAATAAATAAAAGTTGTTTATTCATACCAGCGTTAAAAGTTCCTCTATTGGGTTCAGCGACCATGTTTTGGTTGTTATTTGAGTTGTTTTGTTATTATGTTTTAGTGAAATGTTGTGCTGCAAAGTCCAGCTTTATTGTAAAATAAGTTCTTATAATAATTAATGTAATTGATTATTTTGTTATCGGTAAGTATTTGTAAAAATTCATAAAGTTTTATTTCCTTCAATAGTTCTAACCTAACCAAAGACATTATTACAAATGTTTAATAAAAAAAGACTTTATATTGGCTAATTCTAAAAACGTACTGAAAGATAAACAACCGTTTCCAAATAATAACGGAAATATAGAAGTGCAAACTTTTAAGGTATCTATATTTGATTTAAGATTTTATGTGATTTTGGATAATAACGGGAAAAATAATGAAATCGGAAGCCCAACAATTTGTGCTCAATATTTATGAATATTTTGAAATGGAAAAAAGGAATGGAGGATCTTTAGAGTCTCTTTCATCCATTCAAGAGATAAATAATAGATAATTTAATTTGTTTTATTTATTTTGCATTATCACATTGTAATATATATTTTAGAGAGTTGCAGCAGCATTCAAAATATCAAGAAACCAGTGTATTCTATTAAGAAAAGAAAAGAACATATTCCAATTATTTCCTCTCCTGGAACAAGCAGACCTCATGCGAAGACCAAAACAACAAACCTGCCTGATGTAATTAAAATGGAAGTTCGAAATATCTTGTAAAATATATACAAATAAAGTAAGTCATTAAATTTAATGAATACATAATATAATGAGTACATAATATTGCATAATACAATAATAATTATAGTACAGAAAATAAGTAATTTTTAACAAAACATTCCATTACCAAAAATAAATCAGCTTGAAGTCTACTTGTATATACAATGTACATACAAGTATCTTCACCAAAACGAGAATATGATATAGATTAATTTTCAATAAACAACGTCATAAACTAAATTACAAGGATAGCACTTATTTATGTCTCATAACAACATATTTTTTTCATTTGCAGGAAAGCATACAGCTATCTAATAAGCCTTAATATGCATTTAAGAAGAAAGAAAATTGCCAGTATAGGTCGTACATTACTCAATACTCTCCTGAACGAAATAGGCTGCAAGTACAGAAGGGATGGGACTACGAGATCATTAATTAAAGAAACAATATTTCTGCCGTAACAGCTTGTTTTCTTCGCAAATATACGGAAAATCCTAACAGCACATTCAGACGCCAAATTATATTCCTAGAGGAGATCTGAATTTATTCAAAAAGAAACAAAACTAATTTTTAGCAAGAAATATATATATATATATATATATATATATATATATATATATATATATATACATATATATATATATATATATATATATATATATATATATATATATATATATATATATATATATATATATATCTCAACCATTTTAATGTGGTAAGTGACCACCGAATGGTACGAGCAAAGATTAGGATAAACTGCCGAAAAGAACGCGAAAGAATGATAAGATCAAAAAGGGCCAAAGTAGATTCTGGGAAGCTTCTGAAGAGGAGCAGAGATTTCGAAATTGTTTTGTCGAATCGCTTTGCTGTGTTACAAGACCCGGAGAAGATGGAAATTACAGACCAATATGAAGAAATCGCCAACAATGAGCTTAAAACGGCGGCTTCAATAGCTATAAGAAAACGTATTCGAGAGGAAACGCAGCCGATTCAACTTGCAGATTGTACAAAAAATTTTGGAAGCTAAGCAGAAGTTAGGAAACAAAAGGACGCTAATGTTTTCCTTAATGCTTGAGGATGGTACAATATGCAGGGAACGGGCGGAAATGTTAAGGGTTGTCCGAAGATTTTATGCAAAGTTATATGAGGACCAAAATCAAGCAATGCCCACTGAAGAACAAGTGCCGGATATCCTGGCAGAAGAAGTGACAAAGGCTATAGACTCGATGAAAAATGGTAAGGCTCCAGCAAACACTAGCAAAATTATACTCAAAATGTCTCAAACAACAAGAAGTACTCAGCTTATGGAGAAATGCTGAAATGATTCTTTTACATAAGATAGGAGCACGGGAAGATTTAAAGAACTACCGTCCAATAAGCCTACTATCAGTGGTGTACAAAGTTTTCACCAAGATAATATCCAAAAGAATACTAACCAAATTTATTGACGCACAACCAAGGGAGCAAGCAGGATTCAGAAGTGGATTCATTACAATGGATCACATCCAGGCCCTACAGCAGGTCATAGAAAGACACAACGAATACACTATGCCACTGTGCTTGGCTTTTATCGATTATGAAAAAGCATTTGATTCAATCTCAAAGCGGGCCATAACGGATGCATTGCTTAATCAAGGTGTAGAGAAAGCCTATATCAATCAACTAGGATCGATATATGATGAAGCTACAGCGACAGTCCACTTTGACGATTTTGAGGTTAGAATAAAGGTAGAGCGGGGCGTACGGCAGGGTGACGCAATATTGCCTCTTCTTTTCTCAGCCTGCCTGGAAGAAATGCTCCGTAATCTGGATTGGGAACAGGATGGAATAAGGATTAATGGTGCATATTTAAATCATCTTAGATTCGCAGATGATATCGTTATTCTTTCACAAGACCCAGAGGAATTGCAAAGACACGTACAAGAGCTGCAAAGGACTGGGGAACCATTTGGCCATAACCAGAAGAAGAGTCAGACTATGTTCAGTAAATTTGCAGAGGATAAAATGATTTCTATTTTTGGAACGGATTTGGAAGTTGTGGATCACTATATATATATATATATATATATATATATATATATATATATATATATATATATATATATATATATATATATATATATATATATGTATATATATATATATATATATATATATATATATATATATATATATATATATATATATATATATATATATATATATATATATATATATATATATATATATATATATATATATATATATATATAT